>NW_022045892.1:702393-770162 GCF_001654015.2 Drosophila navojoa
GGGTATCTCCTAGTCGAGCAGTCTCGACTAGAGTCTTCTTACTTGTTTTTATTTGTAGATTGTTTGGTATTTTTTTCCTTTTGTTAGGGTCCGCCCCTGTAGAATTTCAATTTCATTAGTTTAACAAATGAGCGGGGCGTGACAAGTTTTAATTTACATGCCGGACCGCAGCTGAAATTGCATGTCAATTGAATTGCGGACGGTGGAAGTTTGGGGTCGTAGCACCATGCGGTGCCAAGTTTGGGTTCAAAGTGGGTCATGTTGTGGTGCAGTTAGTGTTAGTGTTTTATGCGACACATGTGTATTTAAATATTAACAGCTCGTAAAATTGATGATGGTTAGGGCCAGCCAGCCAGACAGTCGGCCAACCGGCCAAACGCTTTATGCTTTATGAATGTCTACCATTTGCAACTTTACCTGTGCATTATTTACGAATGCATTGCAGTTAAGCATACTAAATGCGCTCTCCAGAGAGTAAATGGAGAGGGAGAGAAAGAGAGAGCGAGTGAGAGAGGGAGGAAGGTAGAGAGAGAGAGAGAGAGAGAGAGAGACAGGTGTATAGGGAGAGCGTATTGAAGGAATATTGATATTGAAAAATCATGTGGGATTCAAGCCGCCCACCTGCAGCTTATATGCACATATATATGTACATACGTGTTTGTATAATGGATCAAACTAAGGCCTGAGCTTTCAGCTCTGACTTTCCTATGACATATACAGTCGTGTTCATGAAAATAGTACTACGAACAATAAATGTTAAGCAACCAAATTTAATGGTAAACACAATACGTGTTTGTAAAGCAATTAATAAACAAATTTTAGGATAAATACATTTTGGATTTTTTTTTTTTTTTTTATATTTTATATTACATATTTTTTTAAAGTATTTTATATAATATTATCTACATATAAATATTTGAAATATGTGTATATTTCATATAAATAAAAATCTACTCATGTCTTATAGGTTTCTGCCTAAATTTTAGAAATTCTTTTAAAATTAAACATACCAAAACATGATTCTAAATTTACACCGCCATCTCTTTGAGCATCTCAATTGTCCTATGACATTGAAGTGATTATGAAACATTAGACATTCAATTTACAAAAAATGCCATAGACAATGAAATCCCTTGACCCAAAGTCTGTCTGAAATTAAAGCAGAGCTCATCAAACAGTTTTAAAAATAAACTTGATTGTTTTCTTTGGAGTCCCATCTATTGACACATTCGCATTGCGCATGTAAATAATATTCAATAAGAGAAGAAAATAAAAATGCTGGCTTTTGACCTCTGTTTTCCATGTCGACAGACTAAAAGAAAAATCAGAACTTTTCAAGGCCAACAGCTTGCAGCACTCTGAGGCGAGACAGGTTCATCCAATTGAATTTTACGATTTGTTTTGTTTATCACCAAAGAATACCTTGTAACCGAGTGGTTAGCACCTTACCCCGCCACATCAAAGAAACCAGTGCGATAACCAAATTCCAAGAATCATCTAACACGCACTCGTCCCTCTCGCTATTGACTTAAGCGGTCCAATAAATGGCTGAGCATCGGCTTACGCCAAAAAGCATTTAGGCACAAGTCAGTGTTAGAGATGTGATTTGAGATAAATACTTGTTTATACCGGCGCAAGAAATGAGACGAGTATATTGGCTGACTGTCGATCTGTTTATAGATTTGGAATTGATATATAATATATAAATTAAAATATATTTACGATTGATTATCGTATAAAGGCGTCAAAAGATATGACCGATACATACCCTAGAGTCGTAACATCGGCAATCAAGAGAACTTGGAATTATTCGAACCATACTTTGATTAATAGCATATCGAAGAAAATTCGATTCTTTTCCTGCTGTTCAAGTCAAGCTTTAATGAGTACTTTAAAGTTGCACATACCCGATGGCCTTATGACCTTATTGAAGTCAATATTATTAAGGCTATTTAATATGTATAAAATATACAAAGCTATAATACAAATCGTTTGTACTTAAAAATATATCTGTACTTGTATGAACTGTTTATATATTTTATTAATAATACATATTTCATTGGTAATTGTTACATAAATAAATATATTCATTTAAGTAACGTCAACAGCAATTAAACCAACAATTATCAATTTGCACTTTAGATTTATTTAGCCATCTCTTGGCAAACAAACTCAGCCCAAATTCCTGATTACACTTCAGTTGCAGCTCACAAGTTGAAGCTAATGAGGCGAGAGCTTTACACAAGGTCTAGACTAAAGAGCGAAAATTGAAAATAGTTTCTGATTACGCATATGTAATTGCAATAAGTGCAGCATACAATGTAATTGTATATGAATTAATTAAGTTAAGTATACGCCTCGTTGCCTGCATGCATTTAATTGGAAAACATCTCAAGCGTCTGCTGGGCGAAACAGTCTCAAATGCCAATTAATATTTCATCTTCCGCACATGTCAATATTAATTTCAAACGTCTTTCATAACAGCTCATATATACATATATACTCTATGTATGTATGTAAGGCAGCTCAGAAAAGTTTTTAAGATTCGGAAATCTCTGTGGATTTCATTTCACGCATAACTGAGAAAATCATAAATGAATGGCATTGTTTTTAGCCGTTGCTTTTATGTTCTATTGAAATATGATGAGGCTGTCTGGCTAGCAATATATATATATATACCCTGTAAAATAAACTCTATTCTAGTAAAGTCCGATTTCCTGCACACTATTTAAACTGATATCCATATGAGTTTTACGATTTATTCAATTCATATTTCAGACTTTTTTGCGAATTGCCATCATTCATAAATATAAATAACGGCATATATTTTTATAATTTCCCATTTTCAGTTGAATAAAATCATAACGATTTTATCAATATTTTCTTTACATTGAAATCAATTTCGGCGAGTTTTTCTACGTTTATTTAAAAATATATATATTATTGTAAAATATTTTTGCAATTCAATTTGTATTAAAAAAAAAATAAATATAAAATAAGTTTATGCAGTGAAGCACAATTCTTTAACGAAATTTAATCACGTTTAATCAGCTTACAGCAAATGTTTTTCTGCCAAAAATTTGCAGCTTTTGCAGGCTGAAAAATCAATTAAAATTGTTTGCCCCACTAATGATCAGGATTCACAGTCAAATTGTAGGGTATTTTCCAATTGGAATGCCTGCAATTGCAAACTTTTCAATATATTCCCAACATTTGTTTAGCTTTATAAATTTTGAGTAAAATTAATTACTTTGGCACAATGGCAGCCATGCAAAATTGTTGTAGTTGCTGGAATTGTTGTTGTTGTTGGCCGTACAAAGAAATCCAATTACGGAATACAATGCGAGGTATATGCAATTTGACCAATGCATTGGCCCAACTGAGCCAGGTCAACTGCCCAACTGCCAGCTGCCAAATGCCGAGCGCAAAGTGATTTTAGCTTAGGATTTCCACAGCTCGGCAACTAAACGTCGATATGCCTGCACTTGGCATCTTCGATTCCACATACTTATGGAGCGTACGTTGACTACGTACATATAATTGATCAGTATCAGTTAATTGATTTGCTTTATGAGGTTGCGGCTGCAGCAGTCTTTCCGCATATCCACTGAGAGAGATCCTATCATAATATTTTTTTTAATATTCTGCAGTTGGTTTGCTCTTCCTCTTTTTCATTTTGTTAGATTTTTGGCAATTGGCCATTGAATTAGCTTTTTGACTTTTGCGGCCCACTGTGCTACATTTATGAATATATCAACGAGTCGAATCGAGTCGAGTCGAGTGTCTGCCGTTGCGGATCTCTTCAAGTGTGCATGTGAGTGTGTGTGTGTGCTCATAAAGCTGCACAAATAAAACTGTCGACGATTGTAAGGCACACACAGACACACAAACAGACAAACAGATAGACAGACAGACAGACAGACAGACAGTGTGGCATGTGGCAGCCACAAAAGGCAGCGGGCAAAAAATCAGTTTGAATTGGCAGAGGCGGCGGCGGCGGCGTTGACTGAGGGGCTGAGGGACTGAAGGGTGCTGCTGTTGCAATTGCGCTGCCAACTGCTGCACTGGCACAGGAAATATTATCCGCATTGCCAAAGCATCTTAGCCAAGTCAGAGCGAGAGAGAGAGATAGCGAGAGAGAGAGACAGTGAGATGCGCTCTGAATGAGAGGCTGAAGCTGGGGGCCAGAACAAAGCGCAAAAGCGGCCAAGTGAATTTCTCAAATACAAATTCAAATGGCAAATTGACAAATGAACCTTCAGAGCATTTTTCGTTTTCATTGTATGTGTGCAGGTATGTGTGTGTGTGTCTCTGTGTGTGTGCGAATGTAGGTGGGTAATTCAGCAGTTTTTGCAGCATTTGCCTGCTGTTGTTGCTGCTGCAGCATGAAGCAAATTTTACTTGTGCCTCATTTTCAAGCTGCTGCTGCTGCTGCGTCTCTTTGAAGCGAAAACAAAAAAAGCCTAAAAGAGAAAAAATATAAAAAAAGGAAAAGCATTCGACAGGCTTTTGATGCTGATTTTGTGAAGATGTCGAGTGGGCAGCAGCGCAATGGGGTGAGTGGGGGGTGCAGCGTGTGGCTCAGAGCTGTTGCGCCGCATTGTTGCTCTGTGAAATACCCGGCTCGAACAGCTCGAGCCTCCCACCATTCTTAACGTGAACAACGAACTACAAATTGTTGTTGATAGGCCATTTTAAAGCTTTGGCTAAAGGCCGATGCCATTGGCCCATTGTTTGGCATTTCCATTTACTGGCCGAGCTTCGGTAAATTGAGATTACCAATGAGCCAACTACAATTACAATCAACAACAACAGCAACAACAACACAATGCACATTGTTCCTGAAAATGATGCTCTAAGTAAAGTCCATTTTGCTTCCTCTCTCTTTTCTGTATTTTTTTGTTTTTTTGTTTGTAATCCACCATTCCCCCTTTTTGAACGGTCTCGCATTCTTTAAAAAGTTTAAGCGGAAGCATCTGAATCAGCTTTGTGCCTGGCCAGCATTGAAAACTAATCCGAATGCCGCCGCACTCAGCTGCAAATGACGTTTTTTCTTCAGCTCTCTGTCCTCTGTCCTCTATCGAAGGTTTTTGTTGTCGTTCGAGGGTTGAGAAAATGTTGAATGCGATAGAAAGATTCTGTTCTTCATTTTATTGCTAGAGCGAAAGAAAAGATACTGAGATTATTGTAGTCAAATCGGACTCAAACCTCAAATGCTGTAAGACAGCGCCAGAGTCAAGGGCAGAGCAGATATCAAAGGAATTCAGAGTCGGGTGCGAGAATGTTGTATTGCTGTAGTCAAAGGTCGAAATAGTCAAGGACCAGACTGAAATTTGCAGACATAATTCTTGGAATTGAAATAGTTATGCTGATGGTAATAATAATTATGTTAATAATGATAATAAGCAAATTGGAAATTTAATTTAGGCGGAGAATATGTGCTTCTTATCTATTTTAATCTCTATTGAAATAATTCATTTGGGGACTTCACTATTAGCATTCGTTAGTTGTAATACTCGACTATTTAGCTTTGTATGCAGAAACACTTTAACAATCAATAATATTAGAGGCATTCCTTGAGTTAAGACTAAAACTTTCAGCTTGCTTTTGCCTATTATATTTATTCAATCGCAAAACTTATTCAAACTACAAATATTAACTCTTAGTTTTACTTTCTATTACTTCTTTTAGCTGGTCAACATTTGCTGGAACGCAGTGAACCTAACTAAAAGGAGACATCAAGAGACAGATATATATGCGTCAAGAGTGAGGTGGTGCGTGTGTAGTGAAGCGACAAAGAGGGCTCAATAAAAACAAAAAAAAAAAAAAAAAAAAAAAAGGGGGCAAAAAAAAAAAAAACTAAATTCGATAAGAAACTGTCGCAGTCGAGTGCAGCGGCAAAAATTTGCCTTCAGTGTGCCAGAAAAGTGGCCAAAGTGCCGAGTAATATGTAATGGAGCCCCCTTTCGCCAGCGACGGCAACATGATGTGAAACATGGCAATCGAATCAGCCAAAGCCATTTAGAGTCATCAATTGGCGAGGTCGCGACCGAGACTGGGGTCCAGGTCCAGGTCCAAGTCCAGCGGGCAGAGGGTCAGACGCAGCGACAAATACGCAGCGGGACAAATGCACAGCATGGCAGCGAAATGGAGAAGCAAAAGCAGTAGCAGCAGAGGGAGCAGCAGAGGCAGCAGCAGAGGCAGCAGCAGAGGCAACAGCAGAGGCAGCAGCAGAGGGAGCAGAATCAGCAGCAGCATCCAGCTGCCAGGTAAGTGGCACATAAAACAAAAGCTTGAACCAAAGGTCGTCAATCATTGGATTTTTTGTTCGAAAAGAAGCAAGAGGAACAGAACAGACAGAAAGAAGTAGAGAAAGAGAGAGAGAGAGAGCGAGAGAGGAAGGGTATTATAATTTTGTCATGAAATGTGTTATCAATAGAAGATATATACACTTGTAAATGTATATGTTTATGTTTGTATATACATATACCTATATATATATATATAATTATATTTATATATATATGTATTTATATAAATGAGCTTGAGACAATCGACAGACAATTGTCTGCTTGCTCACTTATAAGATAATCTCTTCGTATGAATATTGTTTCTACAAGACTTTTCTGCTTAATAAGAGATTTTATTTATTCTAACTACAAACCCAGTAATACATATAAATATTTATTAATGTAATAAACATATGTATGTATATATATATTTAACATTATTGTTTAAAAGTTTTCCGTCTCTAGACATGCCAATGTCTTTATAGCTGTAGCTAATAAAATTAATTTTATTTCGTAAATAAATCAAATGTCTGGGAATTTAAGCCATAGTTTCGCACCATTAGAGCAGCAAGTTTATCTTAATAATTTGGCAAAGTCACAGCAAAGTCAAATATAATATACTATGTAAGCAACATGTCCTAACGGTTCTTTAATCTTAAATCACATTAGAGTGAATAGATTGGCAGGCAGAGGAATAATTACTAAGATATTCAATTGCTCATGTTGAAACTCAAATACCCATATTTCAAGATATCTTAAATAGGCTAGGCAGGAATATTTATTATAAAATGAACCCATCGAAAATGGGATAACATGTTTTTTTTTTTAACATATTTACAATATGATATTAAAGGGTATTAATTCTTCGTCTAGCCAAAGTTAATAAATTATTACTTTTCTGTATGTATTTCGCTTTAAATTTATCTTTGTCATCGTTCTCTCCCACTCTCTCTCTCGCTCTTTCTCTCTCTCTCTCTCTCTCTCTCTCTCTCACTCTCTCTCACTCTCTGTCTCTCTGCCATCACTCCCCCACCGATGCTCTCTCTCATCACACAGTTTTTTCCTTTGCAGGCTGGCAGCAGCTGCTTTGGCTCCTGTGCCTCACCTGCCTGGTCGGCTGGGTGTGGGCGGATGACTGGTCGCAGAGTTGCGCCTCGAACTGCACATGCAAGTGGACGAATGGCAAAAAGTCAGCCATATGCAGCTCGCTGCAGCTGACGAGCATACCGAACACGCTGAGCACTGAGCTACAGGTGCTGGTGCTCAATGATAATCACATACCATATCTGAATCGGGAGGAGTTCTCGGCGCTGGGTCTGCTCAACCTGCAGCGCATCTATCTGAAGAAATCCGAGGTCCAATACATACACAAGGAGAGTTTTCGCAACCTGAAGATACTCGTGGAGATTGATCTGTCGGACAATAAGCTGGAGATGCTCGACAAGGACACGTTTATGGGCAACGATAGGCTGCGCATACTCTACTTGAATGGGAATCCCCTCAAGCGGCTGTCCGCCTATCAGTTTCCCATATTGCCGCATCTGCGCACCCTGGACATGCACGACTGCCTGATCTCGTACATAGATCCCATGTCGCTGGCAAATCTCAATCTGCTCGAGTTTCTCAATCTCAAGAACAATCTGCTGGAGAGCCTCAGCGAGTACGTGTTCCAGCACATGGGCAATTTGAAGACCCTCTCCCTGGAGGAGAACCCCTGGCAGTGCAATTGCAAGCTGCGTAAGTTCCGCAACTGGTATGTGGGCAGCCGGCTGAGCTCCGTGAGCCTGGTGTGCAAGGGTCCGCCGGCGCAAAAGGATCGCACCTGGGACAGTGTGGACGATGAGCTCTTTGGCTGCCCGCCCCGCGTGGAGATCTTCAACAATGAGGAGGCAACGAACATCGACATTGGCAGCAATACGACATTCAGCTGCCTGGTCTACGGCGATCCACTGCCCGAGGTGAGCTGGGAGCTGAATGGCAAGATCCTGGACAACGACAACGTGCTCTTCGACACGGAGAGCATCACGTCCGACAAGCTGTGGAGCAACCTGACCGTGTTCAATGTGAGCAGCCTGGATGCGGGCACCTACGCCTGCACGGGCACCAATCTGATCGGATCGATGACCCAAAACATTAGCATCTATTTGAGCGAGATTGTCCAGCACGTGCTGGTGAAGACGCCGGAGACCTTCTGGTACTTCGGGCTCATCATGGGCATCTTCGGCACCGTCTTCCTGCTCATCGCCATCTCGTTCGTGGTCTGCCTGTGCAAGCGCACGACGCGCCAGCATCGGCATGCCAACAAGGCGGGCGTCAAGTCGAGCGTCAGCTTCAATGACCAGGAGAAGAAGCTGCTGGACTCGAGTGTGACGACGACAACGAACGACCGCGGCGACAGCTATGGCATTGACAACAATCCCAGCTCGATCAACAAGACGGACTCCACGCTCGGCTTCAATCAGATCGAGATCCATGCCGTGGAGGCGCATCGCACGGGCTTGAGCCAGCAGCAGCAACAGCAGCAGCAACAACAACAACAGCAGCAACAGCACCAGCAGCAGCAGCATCAGCAGGGTCAGGCTGGTCAGCATATGCGGCAGCAGCTGATGACCGTCAAGGATCCCACCTGCGGACTGATCAGTGTGCCCACCTCAATGGCCGGCTACCAGCATCAGCATCAGCACCAGCATCCGCATCAACTGCACTCGCACTCCCATTCGCACGGCCATGGCCAGATGTCGGAGGAGTTTCCACTGAATGTGGGCGTCTTCCCACCGCCGCCGGAGTTCTGCTCCAATATTGTGCCAAATCCCACCTTTGGCAACATATTCATACGCGTCTCCGTCACCCAGGACATGCTCGACGGCGCCGACATCAACATGTATCCAGATCTGCTCAACATACCCAAGCGTCTGCAGGATGTCCAGTGCTCGGCGGATGGCAGCGGTGCGGGCAGCAGCAGCAGCACCACCAGCGATGGCCAAAGTGTGGCCCAATTTGCCACACTGCCGCGGCACACGGCCCGCCGTGGCATACTGAAGAAGGACTCCTCGCTGCAGCCGGGGGCAGCTGCAGCAGCAACAGCTGCCACAAATCTCTATCCCCATGACGAGATCGTTACGTACAATCTGGAGGCGGGCGGCTATCATTGTGGCGGTGGGGGCAATGGTGACATGGAGCTGCCGCTGCCACCACCGCCGCCGCCGCCGGCTGTCACCGCCGTGGTGCAGTGCCATCATCCCACGGCAACGGCAGCGGCGGCGGCCGCGGCAGCAGCAGCGCCAACCATGTCCGCTGCGAATTGCGCCAGCTGTATCAACAATGCGCCCACATCCGCCTGCAGCACGCCACCCATTGTGGAGGCGACTCCGTTGCGTGACAGCTCCGCCTATCCCAAATACGATAATATGGGACGCCGCATCACGGCCAGCGGCGGGCTGGGCAACTCGACGCTGTCGCTGCCAGACGAGAACGAGACTCTATTCAGCGAAACGACGGCCGATGCCAACATGACAGAGGCGGAGACAACGGCCCAGGATCATCAGCATCAGCAGCATCATCAGCAGCATCATCAGCATCATCATCATCAGCTGCAAACGACGGAGCCGGCGCCGGGCATGGAGAAGGGCAATGCTGGAGCTGGTGCCGGCGAGGGGGCTGGCGAGTTTGTCTCCCTCTAGTATTATGGCACACAGGTGTAAAGCGCGCCACCTGTCGGCCAATAGTTTCGTTGCCCGCTAGCAGCAGCCTGGCTGGCTAGCGCCCTCTGTCGGTCAATAGATTGTGCTGCAAAACCGAATTCAATCAGAGCTCACAGCGCAAGCAAAAACACGAATAGGAAAAAAAAAAACTCCACTGTGGCAATCGTTTTGTTTCATATCAGCCAAATTCTTCTCAAGTAACATTTTAATCTATATAATATAAATAAAATAACTGAAAAATTAACAATCTATTGACTGTCGCAGAGCCCATTCAAAGCAGAAAGCGCGAATGCGAATCCAAGAGCAATTTATGTAGAATCAAAAGAAATCTTTCGAGAATATGAGAATGTATAATGAAATGTATAATGATTTAGTAAAGCTCTCGCAAGCTAAGAACAAGAAAAGCAAAACAAATGAAAACGAAATGTAGTCTAATTAGATGTAAAAACGAAACACATATAGAATCCATGGTAACCCATTCCTAAATTTTAGATGCAATCCACTGAACAGCTTTGCCATTAACCCCGAATGCCAATTACCACAACAAAATTTGTATTTTACAGTTGATTGGCTGATTGACGGGGCGAATGGCAAACGATGATTCGAAATGTTTCCAGTGGCATTTGTCATAAATCGAGCGTAGTTTGTCTAATTTGGTAAATCGAAAAAGAAAAAAAAAAAAAAAAACAATGCTAGACCAAAGACTTAATTCCATAAGTTGTACAAAATTCGTATGTATAAAGCATATATCTGTAGATATACTTATATGGATATAGTCAATATAAAGTTAGTAATTTGTTTGCTCATTGTATAATCCACTATATATAGATATTATAGTTTCCCTATCCCCAAGTATTAAACCTGATAAATATACATATATACATTTATAATTAACTATTTTCTAAATATACGTACATATATACACATATATACTTTTTAGTCATGCCCATAGCATACATCTATGTATTAAATATATAAATATTTTAATTTACCTTCATTCATTTTATGTACATAGTAGACAAATTTTTTAGAAATTTTATAAAATCAAAAATATTTATTCATTGATTTTAAATGCGCTCAGCTCAATAGGAAAACGAAAGTTGCCAAAAAAGAAAAAGAAAATGTTTTAAAGCTCTGTTTTAAACGTTAATGCTTTTAACAATTCAACATCAGCACATTTAGATCAAAAAAAAAAAAAAAAAAAGAAATCAAATATACACACACACATACATACGTAAACTTAGTTTCTAGCTCTTCCAAAAATCAAAAACAAAATAAATAAAAGCAAAAAGCCAAAAACAATTGCGTACCTCTATCTCGTAGAACTTGTTCAGTTTTAGTTTTGTTTATGAATTATTATTTTATATGATTGGCACGAAACAATTGTAAGCTCGGCTTACACTATGCAACAAACTTTCCCTTTTATTTGCACACTTTATTTATTACTGATTGCAGATGCAAAACAAATTTCAAAATATGAATAATATATATAAATACACTTTTCTAGCTTATTTTAATGGCCTTTTTATATGTGTATGGAAAAGCTGAAAGCTGTTTAAATTATCATTTCACATTTAATTGAATTATGAATTGAATTTATAACACTTGTTAAAAAAAATTCTAACGTTTATTTGTCAATACATTTTATTAAATTAACTTCCAAATGTTTTAAATTAGTTGCCAAATAGTTTATCAACTGAAATATAGAACTGTAAATGCCAAGAAATCTGTTAGAATATGCTCAAAGTCAGCTATAAAAAAGCTAAAACCTAGAGGCTAAATGCAAAATAGCTAAAAATATCTAATGCAAATGTTGAGCTAGGTAATAAAAAGATTTCGTTATTTAATTGACTCCAAAAAGTGAGTTTTTATACCAGCTGAATGCATTTTGACTGTTGCATAATATTTTAAAATTTATTTTATCTGTTTTTAATACATTTTTAAAAATATATATTGTACATAGATAAATGCAAATTAAAAAAAAAAAAAAAAAATAAATCTCTAAAAAAATTAAATCCAAACTAGTTGAAAACTAAACAATTTTACGATCTCTAATGGAATATGCATGGGTGTAAATCATATTATATATGTATGTATATCTTCCATATATATATTCGTATAGAGTAGGAATCCGTAACTAAAAAACAAAGGCAGCAGGATGATTTTTGTGTAGAATGTTTACAACTCGAGCTTGATAAAGTAAATGTAAATTATAAATTTAAACCCTAATCGTAAGAGCGTAAAAGAACAAAAGCCAAAAAAAAATCAGCTGAATGCCACATACTATATATGTATATATAACTGTATGTATATTTATATAGTGCAACTGTTGTTTAAATATGTAAAGGTAATTGTAATGCGGATTTACTTACTCCCAAAAGGCAAATGCAAATAATGCAAAAAAAGAAGAATTAATAAATAATGCTGTCGGCCTGCTCGACTACATAATACTCGCTTACGTTCAACTACTAGAAGTAGTGCCAAATAAATGTGTTCCGATTCACCAAGCCAAGTATAAAACCTAATTCCAGTTTCACCGAATGAATTGAAAACTTGTCCCAGATTTTCTGTAAATGTTTTAATCGAATATTTATTCCGAAAGCCAATCTACCCTATTCAACGACATAAGCGAGTATTGAAATTAAATGAACAAAATCTTTAATAAATAATAGAAGGCAATACATATACATATACTATGCAAGCAAATATTTACACAGCTCCAAAAACCAAACACACACACATAATGACTCCCCCCATTTATTTTTTTGTATTTTATGGGAAAATGCTCAAATGGATTTTTGATTTTTGATGGGAAAAACAAACAATTGCTCATTAAATGCAAAACAAAAAAAAATTAATCATATAAGAATAATAGGAATTATAATATAATAAATGAGTAAAAATCAATAGCGATAAATGTCAGTAAATAGCGAATTTTTTCCCTTCTCATAGATGCTCGATAAGCTTCAAAAAATAAATACATATATATTTATATATACATATATACATATAGCTGCTGCACGTATATAGTATTGTATAAGCTCTGTGTATAGCTGAGAGATTTTTTATTTTACCATATACAAATATATAGTATTTGGTTTTTGCTTCAGATTGTTGTTGTGGCTCTATAAGGCATGGAACTGATATTTAGCTTTTGGTTCACATCACATACAAATACATTTATTTACTATTTTACTTGCATGACTGTGTATATAGTATGTATACATATAGCTGAGCTGAGTTTGTAAAAGCAAAGATTTGTATTACCCCCCCGTTCCTTGAAATCGTTTCAACTAATTAAAAAGTGTTGCTAACCACCAGAATGCAAACAGAACAGTCAAACGCAGCTAAACTCCGTAAACGTCAACATTCAAATACACACACACACTCACACACACAGAGAGGGGCATTGCGTATGCTACAAATATAGTTTTAATTACGTTCTTAGTTCGCTCAGCGCACATACATACATATATACATATACAGCAAATACCCTTCTATATAGTCAAATGGAATCAGCTCAACAACACAATGCGTATACGAGCACATTGAAGGCCAATGAGCTGCACACTAGAGATGAGCGCGTAACGCTTATAAGGAGGTAGCCTAAGCACGAGGGCATGCGGCTAGACACGAGAACCTAGGCAATAAAGCGCACTCGGAAAGCTGAACCGAATATGACCCACAATTATATTTGGATAGAAGAGTATATCAGTTTACCATTAATTAATTTATTTTTAAGATTTCTTTAAGATAGAAATATGTAAATATTTTCAATTACTATATATAAATAAAAGGTTTTTGTAAAATATTTCAAATATATTTATACAATTTTTATATATTTAATTTATTTTAGTATTATATAAGATACATTTTTTTACGTAAACATTTATAATTTAGCTGCTGCATTTATGGTTATTCCAGACTTTAGATAAGATAAACAGAAAATATTTCTATGGAATATTTTTTAATATTCTCCAATTATTACAAGTTCAAAAAATGTTTTTCTGAGATCTTTTAAGATTACTTTATATATAGTTTCATTTATTGCTTCAGACATTAGACAAAAAAAAAAAAACTTTTCTAAGACCTTTTAAAGTTACATTGAATTCTAATTAACGTCTAATTTTCTGCCTTCAATTTAATTCTAATTTACATTAATAATGCTCCACATTTTACGACTCATATCGGTCACTCTCTCACACCAGTCGTGTCACGCTGCCCTCTCATCTCTAGTGCACACTCTGAACTCCCACGTTGCATGCAATTACACAAACAAAACGCAAACATGCAGAATGCAGAATGCAACAGAAAGGAAAATGAATTACAAAAATAAAAATAAAGAAAAATGAGGAAATTCAACTTACAGCAAATAAATTCAAATTGCAAAATTGTAGTACAATATTTTTACCTTTGCAAATGTCGCTCGATGCTCGAATTACGTAAATGAAAAAGGAAAAAAGAAAAACAACAAGAAAAAAATTGATCAAATCTTTGTATTTCAACTCCAAATTCTAGCCAAATTACAAAATATGAATGCATTTACACATTAGACACGACTTCAAATATTTTGATCACATTTCAAAAAACACTACAAAAAAATAAAATTGAATAAGAAAATATAAAAAAATATAAACAAGAACAAAATCATGATTCACACACATAGAGAGAACATGACAAAATATTGCCAAAAACTGAAAAATGAAAGAACACACATATATATATATACTATATAAATAAATCTATATAAATAAATATATGTATATGTATGTATGTATAACTCACATACATGAAGATAGCATTATTCTTTGGTATAGATTGTCAAGCTTTACTACACACTATATTAACATAGATGGAATAAATAAATATAATACTAATATAATAACAATGAACACGAACGGAAATATGAAATAAATTGAATAAAAACTAAATTACATGTGTGCTCACTTTTATTCACTTTTGATTGCCGATTGTTGGCTTGGAACAGGCGCGAATGATTGACGTGCAGATACCCTGTAAAGTGAGGTATGTAGATAAAGAATTAATAATATAAGACTTAGTTCTTTCATAACTCTGATCACTATTATTCGCATTGTGAATCTAATTATTATTGTCATTTACATCAGTAATATTATCATAATAAAGCTATCATCTATTCTATTTTTTAAATATCATTAACTTTCATTATAATTATCAATTTATCCATTAATCATTTCCATCTATTTTATCATTAATCAATATCATCAATATGAATATTATCTTCATTTTTGGCATTCCCAATGTTATTTTTAGTTCTTACCAATTTCAATTACCAATTACCATTCATATCATTGTCAACTTTTGTATTACTTTCAGATATTGCTAGCATAGCTTACCCTCTTTCACAAATCGATCTACTGGGTATCGGGCACAACTGAATGGCTTTAACAATTTATTGTCTCTGTGGAGTATGTTCTGGTAATGAATCTAGATAGTCCGCTCCACCGAAAATTCTCGTAATCAAAGCAGCTCTTAACAATGTGAACATTGCGTATACGCAATAAATTTGTGTTAAATTTAAATTTAAAGCATATTTTATGGCTTTGAAATATAAAACCGGAATGAAATTAAGCAGTAAGCAACTTAGAATTATGATTAAATGATGATATATGTTGGCCAGTACAGGAATTAGGTGGCCGCGCTCTTATTTATGCCGTGCCTTAGTTGAGCACTTAAGGAAGGTCTCTCTGGTGGTAATTCGATGCCAGAGTCCTTTAAATAATTACGCCTGTGGCGAGCGCCGCTACGCGAGCCTGAGAAATTGCGACCTCGACTGACTTTTGGCAATACGAAAACGTCATTTGTATGGATAAGGGCTCGTAATTGCCTACCTGCCTAATAGCCTGTGAGGAAAACTCACGCATTTCCACGAATCTTCCGTTTGCATATGCATGTGTTGCTCATCGCTTGATTCGATAAACAAGAGCTACTTGGTTGGGGCTCAGCTGCCGAGTGGGCAAATCGATTGCAGCTTCTGACGCATCTGTTAGTCTTTCCAATGGCGCTTGCAACTGGCGACTTCCTGAGCTGTGCATATCCTGGCAAAGCTATGCATATCCTTGGGCTAATCTGCATAATTTGGCTGAGCAAAGCGCATCCTTTTTCCGACTGTCCTCACTTGTTGATCAAATTCAAACAGCCAGCAAGTGTGTTGAAATTTCCGTTCGATACGTATTTGGGCAACGATTTCAAGGATTTCAAACATGCCTTTCCCTCCCCCCCCCCCTGCTGTCCCATTCTCTAATGCTTAATCTCCGCCGTTACCATGTGGCGCAGACATCAAATGTGGCAATAATGAGACAGTCGAGAGAAGGCGCCACTGAGAAGCGCATAGAGAGGCGTGCGGAGCGAAAGAGTAATAACATTTTCATTTTAATGCACTCAAAACACAGTTAGTCAAAGTTGCGAGCAGCTGCCTCCAAATGCCGCCAGCATCCGGTGCTCCTGCTGCAGCAGGAGCTGATGACGCCGCTGCTGCTGCTGCCGCTGTGGTGACTGCGGTAAAGTCAAACCACCAAGTCAGTCAGAGCAGGATACACCTAAGCACATACAAACACCCACACACACACACTCACACACACACACATCTACACAGACGGCGCCCATCAATGCCTTGGCTTCATTTGCGCTAGCTGCGCTTCCTCTAGAGATTCTCGACGCATTGAGCACGTACCGTTTGCAACCGCAAAAACCTATATGTGCACGCCCACACAGGCAAACCCAGTCACCCGCCCACACAGTGAACGGCACAAGCTCCTCCTGCACCTTTTCATTCTTTCGGTTTTTTTGTTTTTTTTTGCTATCCACCCATTTTCCATTTACATTACGAATGTAACATTCATTTTTGACAAGCATAATTTGCGGTTGGTGCCGCAACAGGAGCAGTCGCTGGCAACTCGGGAACTTGAAGCTAGAGCCGGAGCTGGAGTTAGAGTTGGACTTGAATTCAGCCAGAGATAGGGTTAGGGACAGGGACTGGTTACGGGCAGTCGTAACGTTTGGCTTATTTACAGCCAGCAGCGAGCAGGCACTTTTCTAATGCAAAAATGATGCACTGCACCGCACGGAGCAGCCAGCAGCCTACGGCCAGCAGCCAACAGCCAAGAGCGAGAGAATGTGGCCAAAACAAGCAGTCGGTGCAGCTGCAACAGTCAGGACCTGCGCCTGGGCCTGGGCCTGGGTCTGCCCGCAATGGCAATGAAAATTTAGAAACCAATATTTGAAAGGAGCGGGCGACGTAGGCGGTGCAGCTGGAGGCGCCTGCCAAGAGCAGGCAGCAATCAGGAGCAGCAGGACGAGGGATGCTGGCAACAATGAAGAGGCTGCAAAATAAATCTGTTTGCCAAACAGTTATTGCTCCTGTTACATTGTGCCGCCCCAAAGCAGCAGCAGCAGTGGAGGAGGAAGAGAGAGAGAGAAAGAGAGAGGTGCATGCAGCTACTCGTTCTGGCTATATAGTATGCCCTTATACTTGGCAAGCTCTCAATAATTGGCAATGACTACACTTTGCGAAAAATATATTAAGTATTTGCTGAACAAAGATGAAATTATACAAATTATTAACAAATATTTTGCAGATTGAGCTTATATAAAAACAAAAATTGCAAAGCAAGTTAGCTGTAAATTTATTTTTAAATTACATAAAAAAAATTTAATTACATTATTAAAAAATGTTTAGCAAAATTAACTTTAAATATCAATAATTCCTCTCCTTTATGCAATTCCAATGCATTCAAGATTTCGACAAGTTTATATTTATATTATAGATCAAGTAACGTAAGCATAGAATAATACGAAAATGGAGTATCCAGTGGCAAACAATCGAGCTCAAGGCAAAATCTAATGCTCATTCTGTAATCAGTTCAACTGGAAGCAGACCTTTGCCTATATAAATCCCTCAAAAACTGTTTGTTAAGCTAATTTATAACAGCCCAGCCCAAGCCCAGTCCCAATACAAATAGAACAGAATGTAAATCTAATAAAATCGATTTGGATTCAATATACAAATTTCTCTGTGTGTAGAGTGTCAGCAGCGTGGCCTTTGTATTCAAGTCCCTTTCTCTGTCACTCTCCATGTCGCCATCTCTCTTTTTCTGTTTGTGCGTCACTCTTTTGCCTGCTCCGCTTAGGACTCAGGTGCAGCTAGGATTTCTATAAATTCCATTTAAGCGATTATGCAAGTCGTTACGAGCCGAAAGCTGCCTGCAGCTCGAAGATCAACAAAATGAAATGCAATACGTTATAACTGACAGTCCTTGCAGCCCTACCCTATCCCTCTCTCTCTCTCTATCCCTCTCGCACCCTGTGCTCTCTACGTTCTCTCCTTCTGTATCTCTGTCCCTTTCTAGACACGTGGTTAGCTGCATGCCTCCGGCTTAGTTTTGTTTTCGTTTTCGAATCAATATGCCTTTAGCTTATGCTTAAAGGTGCATTCAGAACTCATCCCCGATTGAGCATTGATTAAAGTGTTTCGCTTGCAAATTTATGTGGCAAATATTAACCCAATTGCTCCCCAAGGAACACTCCAGCAGCAGAGGCAAAAAACCAAAAACAAACTTTGCCCATGCACAAAAAAAAAACACACACACACAAAACAAACAGAAATCAACGTTAGAATATATTGCAAACGAGCATATCCGACTGTGTTCATGCTCTACTGGACTTTTCAATTGAGTTAGTTAAATGGACTTTACTAACACCTAGCACTAGAAGGAACTCAGATTGTAAATATATATTTCTCTCAATGTGTAAAAAATGTTTAAAACAGGATAATACATTATACCGATAGATATATATAACAATATCGATAGATCTAAAACAAATTCGAAGATCAATAGTTGTGGTATAAACAATGAAAATAAGTGAATCAACTAGATAAAAGCAAAATATAAATAATTATTAAAATGGCCACATATTATATTATTAATATAAGGAAACCTTAGACTGATATAGTAAATATACATACATATATTCCAGTCTCCAGCAGTACGAATTCCATGCAATCCAAATATACTTTCGTTCCATTTTCTTTGCACTCCAATAAAAATGGCGCGCCGAGTAAGTTTTTATTTTATTTGTTGTTGTTGTTGTTGTTGTTATTGTTGTTGTTGTTTTGGAACAGTTTTCGATATTTTTTGGAATACAAATTATGTTCGTAATCTCCATTCATTGACATGTTGGCCCATGTAGCAGCAGGTACACACATCTCACTCACATCTTGTATAACAACATCGTCTCGCATGTATTTATGCCAGAAATAGGGGTCGACTGAGAATGGGACTGAACAGCTAACCACTTAGTTCGACCTTTATGCATGGGTTTATATGTGGCAAAATGTTTTTTTTTTTTTTTTGTGCTTTTGCCTTTGGGCCCTGCCCATCGTTTGCCATGAATATATGAGAGCTGTTCTATTTATTTGATTTTTCATGATGCTAAAAGTTGTGCAGAACTGTCAAAATTTCGTCGATTGTTTATGGCAACAGCTATACCAGAAAAGTAACAACAAAAGTAATAATAATTGGGGGTTTGAGACGCTTAACAATTTCCCAAAGCTCTAGATTGGTAATACAATATTTGTAGAGTTTTTATATACAAATGTACATATGTACATATATATAGTAGTATATAGATATGTCTGAAGCATAAAATTGGAGAGACAATAACTTAGAGCATTGATGAAGCCAAAAATAAAGTTTAGAATTCTTTAAAAAATATCTTTATAAAAGCCAAAAAGTTGTAGAACTTAAACTTTTACGACCATGTACATACTTAGGTAAATATGTGTATAAATGTAAAATACCATTTTTGTGGTTTCTTTGCTAAGTTCAATAAATAACTCGTATAATACTTTATATATCACAAAATATTATATGTGTAAGTACATTGTCTATATGTACATATTTATATGTTGATTTGCTAACTCATGCAAACATCTGTTAACTAAACTAAATTGTCTTTATATCTAAAAACAAGTACAGAATATGTACATTTTACACGCATATTACAATTGATACATGTATGTATGTATGTATGTATAAACACAAACAAATATGTCCGTGTGTATATGTATGTACTTTTAATATATTATCATAATCAATGATGAGCAAGCCAAATGACACCGCATTGACACACAATTGCGCTTAAGAGAGCCGCCTAAGAGTTGCCGCAACGGCACGCAGCAAAGAGTAGGGGAGCGAGCGAGCGGGATGGAGAAATAAAATGAGCGTAAGCAGCGTCAACATCTGACTGACACGGGCGAAATTGCGGCGAATTCGTTTTCAGTCACTTTGCCGACGACGCATTGAGTTTGGTGTTTTTTCCTAGTGCGGCCGCAACTAAATTGAAATAGTCAACAATATTGTAAGAAAATTTCAGAAATACACCATATAATTGACTAGGAATCGATAAGGTATTCGCAGCCACAGCCGTTCAACTGCATGAGCTAAAAATCAGCTAAATACGATAATAAAAATATTGGTAAAGCAAATTATTATAGCTTCGTCTGCATATGTACATATGTATGTATGTATGCATGTGTGTAGGTAAGTGTACGCATATACAAAATGTGCAGGGCTTATGTTATGTACAAAATGCATTTGCCTGTATGTACAAATTCCCCTACATAATAAATGGATGTATTTTTTATATCATGTCTATATTTTGCAGTTGCACGTACCACAGCAACAACAAGAGCAGCAGCAAAAGAGTGGAAACCACAAACACAGCAAGCAACAACAGCAGAAGAAAAAGCAACTGAGAGAAAACAATGCAGAACGCGCGACAAGCGTGAAAGCAAAGCGGAATCAACAACAGAAAAATCAAACAAGATTTTTCTACCAATAAAAATTACATACAGTGATACGCACACACAGTCATATTTGTATATACAGATGCATGTATATTGACATGCAACGATATTAACTGCAAAGTCCTGGTGAGTTGCATTCACTATTCCTTAAATCATTACCCTTTCCCCTTCCCCATCCAAGGGGAACAAATACTTGCGCTCTCTTCGTCTAGCTGGCACGTTTGCAAAGCAGCGAATCCACGAACTCGTCGCTGCTCAATTTTGCACAGCTGCCCAAAATATTACTGGGATTATGCTCAAGCGTGGGAGATAATTTCCCTGTTTTATGTCTGTTGTTTTAGTACCTACAAATTGACCTAGCCAGCAAAATATTTATACAAAATAATAATGAAACGATCGAATTGAACTTTCAATGGAAGCTATAAAATACTACTAATATTAATTTAATTAGAGTCAGACGATCAGTGAAACTAAAATACAAAAAGTTTAAATTTCAACAACTAATTTTGTGATGCAATTGCTTATATAATTGTACTCAATTGTTAAAATATTTGTTCCTGAACAACTTACCAGTTTTCTTACTTTTATAATAAATACTTATGTATGTATGTATGTAATTTTAGCTGATCACAAAGTGCAGATGGATAGCAGCGACGACGACGACAGCACCAAGTCGATACCGCGGCCCATCTATGAGGCGACCTCGGCCATTGATAGCCCGCCTCCGACTCTGTGGGCAGGAACAGCTGCCCAGGAGCGGGACGTATTGCCCAATAAGCGATTGAAGTATGTTGTCAGCTCTCCTCCGGACTCGGCCAATGGCAGCAGTTCTTCCAACTCGAGCGCGTGGAAGGAGACAGCCGCAGCGGCTGGGGGCCATGCATCGCTCACAATGAAGCTGACCAAGGTGGCGCCACATCAAGGCGAAGCGAAGCCCACAAGCACATCGACGCCCAAGCAGGAGGTGAAGGTGCGCGTACCAAAGGAAATGATTGCCCTGCAGCGCTCTCACAATGAGTCCAAGGTGCTGACCGGCTACGTCTCCGATAGCGCCAAGATGAAGCGCCGCAAGTCTCGCGCCATTGCAGAGCATCTAATCAAGCAGTCTTCGACAGGTGGCAGCAGTCTGTCCAGCACACTGCCCAGTACGAAGAGCGCCGCAAAAAGTAGAACTAAGACACTGCAGCGCAGCAAGAGCATCCCCGCACCCATGTGGGATTCTGTAGAGGACTGGCAGCACACGACACAGCTGCCCAAAAATCAGACAAAGAAGAGGCGCAACTATTCGATGGCTTGCGATCCTGGCGAGGAGTCGTTGGCCGATCTGAGCGCCAACGAAGAGACAGAGGAGGAGAGCAACAGCAGCATCCGAAGACGATTTCGTTCCCGCAGCAAGACCGTCTCGCGGAGCAGTGGCCATTTGCGATCTGAACACCATCGAATCGATCCATTGGAACAGGCAGAGGCAGAGGCGGACACGGACGGTGGAGAGTGGCGCACCAGCTCCACGGCGGATACGGATCCCAATATATCCACATTCTCGGATGCCACAGATGACACCAAGATTACGGGATCTGTTGGTGGGGGCAGTGGCGATGCACGCGAAGAGCTGCAGAAAAGGCTCGATGAGATTTGGCAGCCGCCGCCAAGGGTAATCCGTTCGATTATATATAAAACGTACAAATATCACAATAACATATTCTTTCCTCCAAATTATAGAAAAACTGGGATCCCTTCTGCTGGAAGTGCCGCGGCTGCGGCTCTCTGATGCCCTGTTCCAAATGCCTACGCTCTTTCCACGCCTATTGTGTGCGGCCTGCGTCCACGAAATTCGACAGCTCCTGGAAATGTCCGGAATGTCTGCTGATCGATAGCGCACCCAAGCGGTAAATATTCTAGCATATTCGTTAATCAGGTATCAATTGCTTAATATCCCATTATTTGCATGCCATTTGAAGGCCACGCCGTAATGATGTATCCGTGGATCTGCTCAGTCAATTGCTAGCGTATGCGCTGGAGCGCATGAAACTTGTGCGCGGGGTGAGTGATACATATACATATGTACATACATATGTACATACCATATTACATATATACACACATACATTTATAAATATGAAAACATGTATGCAAGCATGTAGATTACTCGCTTTCCGTAACCGATCGCATTTTTGTATTATCTCTGCCTTCGTTTAGCATTCGTTCGTTTTGTCATTTTGAAAACAACATGCGAAATATTTACACGCACACAACGCAATTACATAGAGAGCCGATCACTTACACACACGCACACATGTACTTGTGTGTGTATGTAGGTCTTCAGTTGCGCACTCTCTTCGTTGCCATCGCCGGTGCTGGTGGCTTTCTCTCTCTCATCCTCACTTCCTCTCTCTCGCTCTATCGTTAAGAAAACGTATAGATACCTGAAATCTCTCGTTCTTGTTCTCGTCGCTTTTGCTGGGTTTTTATTTAGTTTTAAACTGAGCGACATTTCGCCTCTTCTCCTGTCAATATAAAATATATTCGCATGTAATGATAAAGACAGGGATTTTTTCTTAAGCGCAACAGCTGAAACTGTAATGAAGACTAATTGGAAATAACCTAATACATATTGTATGTATGTATGTACATATGTAAGTACAATAATATATTGCTGTAGAATTTGTAAACATTCTTTGTAAATCACGTACATTTCAAATTAGATTTCTGTTTATTTATGTATGTATGTATGTAGGTAGTATGAAACTCTTATAAAGCAGACAGAAATCAATTCTACTCAAATGTACAAATATTTTCACAATATAAAAATTAGCAAAATCAAAATTCTGATTATTAATTTCACTTCTCAACAAATTTAAATTTGTAGGCGGAATAGTAAATTTTCCATTTATATTTTGCACATTTCTAAGCGACTTTATTAAAGCTGAATATCATAATTTGGGGCATTTAATTTGTAGTTGTTGATGAGCGCAATATTATGCTTGAACATGAAGCAGAGACTCGAGCAAAAACACTCCATAAAGTGGCAAATTAATGCTGTGACCCCACCCACTGGGCTGCCTTTGTGGCATAAAATGTGCGAGAAATGAATTAATTAATTTAATGTTTGAGCCGTTAGCTAGCAATGAGCGTTAAAAACAATTACAAGTGTAAACCGCAGACAAATTAACTTTAATACATACACACATACCTGCATATATGTATATGTATATTCATACATACATACATACGCACATATTAGCTGATGTTATGTATGAGCATAAATGTATGTACATGAATATGTGTGAATGGCAGCAGGAAGCAAACAAAATCAAATCAAAGAAGCAGAGAAATAAGCACAGAGCAATAGCAGCAGCGCAACAGCAGTAGCAGAGGTGGTGGTGCGGCGACGTCAATGGCGCAATATTATTGCCTGGGATTGCCGCCTCAGCTACGTTTGCTGTGTAATTTGAGGTTAGTTACGCTCACACACGCACAAGTCACATGCATACACACACACACGTGCATTGGAGTGTGTGCGCACATACTGGCATTTGTCTGGCTCTGCTCCGTTTTGCCTGTGTTTGTTGCTGTTCTTGCTGATTTTGCTGCCCGCTCTTCGCTTGTCAAACTTGTTTGTTTACAATAGAAATTGCGCCACTCTCTTCGCCGCGGCTCTCTTAGGCGGCGGCGAATTGCTGCTCAGCTGTCTAGCTACTGCTGCTGCACCAATATGGTTCACATGTTTACTACTTCTTCAATATTTTTGAAAACGGTTCGCGCCAACGGAAATGAAATAACTGTTTTTTGTTTTAATTTCATTTTGCAGGTACACAAACTGCGTGCACCACAGGATGTACTGCCAGATAGTTACAGCAAATACTTTGCCAATCCGGTGAGCTTTGAATCTTTAGCGGAACGCATAAAAAATCATGCATTTCACAGCGCAGATGAGTTTCTCAGCGAGGTGAAATGGATGCAGCACAATGCACTCATTTTGGACTACGGAGGTAAGTGGCATCAATTGTTGTAATTTAATAAAGTATTGTTCATTTAATTCTTAAACAGATGTGAAAGTGGAGCAAGCTTCCAAGGCAGTAGTCAAGGTCTGTCGGCAGGAGGCCAACGAGATAGATACCTGCGCCGAGTGCTATTTGAATGCAAACTCCAGTGACGAGTGGTTCGTAAAGGTGTGCACCCAGCCGCATTTGCTGCTGTGGGCCAAGCTAAAAGGGTTTCCCTACTGGCCAGCCAAGGCTATGGGCTGTGGTCCCAATGCAGGCGTTAATGTACGCTTCTTTGGCAAACACGATCGTGCCAACGTGCCCGTCAAGGATTGTTTTTTGTATTCCGCACAAGATCCTAATACGCAGACGAGTCGACGATCCGCTCGAGATCTGGCCGAGTGCATTCGGGAGGTGGAGGTGCACATTGAGCATATAAAGAATAAAATTGGCGCCTTCAACTATGCTCCATATCGTTTGCCTTACGATCCGCAGGAGGAGCAACAGCAGCTGGAGAAAATGATGCCGGGCGTCAATGATGTCATCAACAGGCAGTTGGCGCCTGCCAACAAGACGCCGCTACAGTTCCTCATTCGCAAAACAGCCGGCGACAAATTATCAATTGTGAAAAAGACTAAGGCAACCGAATCGGGCAATGAATCTGATCAGTCAGTTAGCCCCATCAAAAAACCAATCCACGATGCTGAATCCTCCTCGCCGCAATCGACTAGCGATCACTCGAAGC
This sequence comes from Drosophila navojoa, assembly GCF_001654015.2. The sequence continues at coordinate 727,959 of NW_022045892.1, forward strand.
CGAAGAGCAGCAACTATGAAGTGATACCGAGAGCTGGCGATGCACTAAGAGAATCTCGTGGTTGCACAGTGGTTCTTAAGCGCAAATCCCTGGAGTCCTGTAAGACATTAGCCAAGCTTTCGTCAACTGTCACCGGGGAGCAAGTGCCCATGATTAAACGCAAACACTCACACAGTGATGCCAGCAGCGAGACGAGCCAGCCAGGCACCAGTTCAGAGCAGAAGCGACGGGCAAAGCACGCACGCAAAGCCCCGGCATCCGAACGCCAGGACGACGAGGAGGAGGAACAAGACCCAACTGAAGAGGAAACGGAACTGCTCAAGGTTGACAACGAAAATGCAGCTCCAACTATGTCGAGCTCAACTGAAGCGACTCAAGGTGTTGAGTCGGTGGTGGAACTGGTGCGCAGACGGCAAGGCGTAACCATAACCAAGATACCCAGGGATCAACAACAACAACAACAGCAGCAGCAACAGATTCAAGAACAGCAACAACAACCACAGCAGCCTCAACAGCAACAACAGCAGCAGAAGCAGCCGCAACCACAGCCGATTCCTGCCAAGCCCAATGAGCCAGCTGCTCTTAATGAGACCATAGCTAGACAGCGTGCAGTGGAGCGACAGCAGCAACAGCTCATTAGTAAGGTTGTGCCTTTTGTGGAAATCAAAAAAGAAGTGCTCTCTGAGCCAGAGGAAAGTGAGGAGACGCCCAATGCAACTACGACAGCAGCTGTGGCTGCGACACAGCCAATGCCAGTAGAGGAGGAGCAGCAGGTACCAATAGCACAGCCAGTGCCTGAGATCAGCCTGCCGGCTGCAGCACCACCCGTACAACCAGAAGCTCCACCAGCTGCTGAGGCCTCTGAGCCAGTTAAGATCAAGGAAGAGGTGCTCAGCGAGGAGGAAATGGAAACGGATCAAAATGAGACTGCAAAGCTGCCTGCATTGCCTAATCGAGAAGCGCAGCCTGCCGCAGTCAGCTCTGTAGAGGCCACGCCCCAGCAAAACGTAGTTACAACCACGCCTGAAACCTTTGTGCGCTTCGTAGGCGACACCACCATACAGAGATTGAGTCAGAAACAGGCGCCCAAATTCCCTGATTCGACGGCGATGGCGACGACGACGGCGGCGGCTCAAACAGCAAAACGTGGCACATTGCGAGGCGTGCCTCACGGTCCATTGCCAGCGGCAGCGCAGTCACCCGCCTCAACGCCACCACCGGCACCGGCCTCGCCCGCGCTGTCTGTTGCATCCATGTCAAGCCACATTCAGCAACCAATTCCACAATCCTCGCCCAAGCTGCAACAGGCAGTGGGTCAGCCGTTGCGCGTGAAGAGTGATAAATCGTTGAATGAGACAGCACCACAGTCCGTGCTAGCATTGCCAGCTGCCACGCCCACGTCGAGCCTGCTCAAGTCGAACATGGTGGTCATACCCATGGAACCGCGCAGCACCAATGGAGCTGGCGGCAGCAGCATTGGCAACAACAGCAGCAGTAGCAGTGGTTGCAATCTCAACAATGCAAGTCTGATGAGCATACCAGTGCCACCGCTGAGAGCTGTCTCCAAGAATACGCTGCAAACCACAAATGTGATGACCTCGATCACGGCTGTGCCGGTTCCAGCACCTCCGCCCACATTTCCCAACAGCTCGCTGCCGCCGCCACCACTGGCGGGGCTAACCACAGCGACAACGGCCACGATTCGGCCAGTGGGCAGTGGTTCAGAGTCGGCTGGCTTGCTGGCCAGCGCTCTGAATGGTCTGCCCAGTGATACCCTGGTTAGTGAGTCCACTCCGGCGGAACCTATTACGCCGGGATTGGCGACCGCATTGAGCGAGCTGCTGCTGCGTTCTGGGCCACCCAAGTTGACGATGCGGCCTTGCGGCCCACTGCAATCGGATGGCTCCAACTTGTATCCAGCACAAGCTGGACCACTCTCCACCAAGCTGAAGGAGAATGCGCACAAGGTGAGCTACGTTCAGTTGTGTGTAACGGTATATCAATCACTACATCAGTGAATGAATCAAACACTCTAGCAATCAATCAATTTGTAATATGCTAATCACATATAATTCCACGCAGATTACGGATTACTTCATCTCGGTCATTGAGGACACGCTTAGCGATCTAGCTGGAGGAGAGCCCAGTGTGCTGCAGGCCAAGATTGCTGGCCTGACGCTGGAGAACGAGCGCATAAAGCAGCACTACGAGCGGCAGATTGCGGACTTGCAACGCTCCACAGAGATGATGATATCGGAGATGCGCAAGACCATGGAGCAGGAGAACAAGCGGGTGATTAACGAACTGCGACAGCATAGCACGCTGGAGCGGATGCGAGCCGTGGAGGAGGCCAAGAAAAAGCAATGGTGCGCGAATTGTATGCGCGAGGCTCACCTCTATTGCTGCTGGAACACCGCCTACTGTGACTATCCCTGCCAGCAGATGCATTGGCAGCGCCACTCCGCCACTTGTGGCCAAGCATCCACGGTGCAGGCGCAGGCACAAACGCAGCCACAAGTGCAGGCGCAGTCGTCGGTTCAGGTGCAGGTGCAGGCGCAGCCCGAAGTGACAGGTCGGGGCAAGCACAAGCAAATGGCCAGCACGACGCCAGCTCCCAGCCAGCAATTGAATCGAACCTCCGTTGTGGGCCCTCCCAACAAAAAGTGGACGCATCAGCCGATGATATCGCTAGTGAATCCCGTGCCGCCCGCCGCCACCGAGATGCTCAAATTGCCCAACAACACATTTTTGCGACCCGTCTCGATGCCCTCCACAATGCCCGCCCCGAACAGCAGCACCATTGTCACTCCAGTCACCCTCATCACACCCGCCACAACCAGCCATCTGGGCAACACGATCATGACGAACCAGCGGAGCACTCAACTCAACTATGCTGCAAAGCAAACGCAGCCGCTGCCCGTGCAGCGCTACAATATACCCGTAAATTGAATTAATGCCACTTGCAATTCTTCATCTAATCAGCATCATCCACTTTTCTAGTTGCCCATCACGGTCACCAACAATGCGCAGTTCGGACACATTACGGAGCAGCATCAGAAGCACGTGGCAAAGTCCACCAGTCGAGGCTCTCTCAAAGGCAACAGCCGTACGCGCAATGCAAACAATCCCATCAACAATATGAACAACATGAGCAATAACAACAGCAACAACAACAACAACGCCCAGGCAATGCGCCACAACCAAATCAATCACGGCTTTCAACAGTGAGTAACAGCTCTACAGATCGTAAAGTCAAGACCATAAAAATATATATTTATGGTGTGACTTTGACTTGGCATCCATAACTAAACTTTTTTTTTACTCGTAAAACAAGTCTTATACATGTAGTACGTATTGAGCAGTGAAGCTCTTCTTGTATAAGCTTGCAGAGAGCATTCCAGCAGGGATTCCATATAAGTAATTGTGAATGCTCTAAATATAAATTTGATCAAGATACGTCGGCGAATTGGAATGATGCTTAGTTCAGTCTCTATCAGAATGGTATAGATTGTCGATTAAAGGAAGTAGGTAGCAGTGTATGTCATATCCAGAATCTGCCTTCAGTATATACATTATTATTACAATAATATTCCATTACAATTTTTAACTATTTATTTTGTCTTTTTTTATTAGGTAACAATTACTTCGAGTGCAGTTGACGGGTCCGAGAGCTACAAACCTTAACACAAGCTGTATACATATTGAATAAAAATTTACAATTAAGACAAAAAATTACCTAGAATTAAGGCAAGATATATTTTACTGACATGTATACATATATATAGATATATCTATATACATATATTTACATATATACGCTAATTGCTGTAATATTAAAACATGGCTCACATAGCATGTACAGTATATATAACCATAAGATGGACTTATCTACTAATAATTTCTAATTTCACCCAATGGGCAACTATTTTTGTAGTTCTAAATAGTTTATATTATCATAAGATCATCTATCGGGAGTCAACGCCAAGCGAAGGCATCTGTACATTCATCATATGTATCGACTCGTTAAGAAACCTTGAAATCTATATAACTCTAAGTTCATAAGTATGTGACTAGAATATAGCTCTAAGCTGAATAAAATGAAGACATGTTCCAACAATCATAAAACAACTTTAAGTTTATTTAAACAAAACACCAAAAATCGAAGGACAGACAGTTTTTGTAATCTAATTTATATTAATCGATGTCCAATTTCTTAAAGTTACCCTCGATGCCAAACAAATCGGAAGCGTTCTTTGGCTTGCCCGGTCTCAACTTTTCGTTCACCTGATGTCGCGTCTCGAATTCCAGCATTTGCTTGCGATCATCTATCAATTTGTTGTAGTATAATTCTGCGTAAGACAATATAGATGATAAACATTTGTATATTTGTATATGTAACAATATTTATATTATTTGCAGTCCTACCCCTTGCCACTTTGGTCTCTTCGAGTGGACCGCCATAGTCCTTTGGCATCATCTCACGCGGCACAAATTTAAAGAACTCATTGATATCGTTGTGCAAGTAGAGTATGCTGGTCAGTTCCTTTTTCATAAACGGATTCATTAGCGCCATTATCTTGTCCATAAACGGCACAATGTTGATGAAATGAAAGCCGATGAGACGTATCGCAGCTGCTTCCTAAATATAGAGGCCGATATAGATTCAAATATATATAATATATAGTTTTTATTCAGTTATATTTTTGTATAGAAGTAAATATTTTTAGTTAGATCTTAGATATTGGATCTCAGAATTATAAAACAAGCTCAAAAGTATGCAATGGTTTTTAAAACAGATGCTCACGTTAATATTGAAATCAAATATCTATTTATATTCTTATATCACGCTTTTGATAATTCAGAATACTACATATATGATATATATTTACATATTGTATTCCACTCACCTGCAAATAGAACAAGAACTTCTTCATCTGCAGCAAGCCAATGCGTGCCACATGGCCCAAGGAGCAGCCCTTCAGATCAATGACGATCACGTGGCCCGGCTGTATGCCATCCTCGTACATCCAATAATCGAATACCATGCAGTAGCTGCAAATGACAGATTGAGCGGATCATCATGCATGACAATATGTGTATTATTCGTTTATCATTTTTTGTTTTCTATTTTAATTAACAATCATTAAACTGTAAACTGTTGTCTCGCATGTATCTGACAGAATTTATCTGTATGTATTGCGTGTGTATCTGTAACTCCGCCTGTAAATGTATCTGTCTCCGACTCTTTCCTTAACTATCAGGTTTGGTATTTGTGTATAGACTTGCCATTTGTATCTCTGTTTGCAAATGTATCTTAATGTAAGTCTGTGTAGGTAAATATGATATCAATGACTGTATACATGCGAAGAGATATATATGTATGTATCTATAGCTAGAAACGTATCTATATCTACGCATAACTGTGTATCTATGCTTGCATCTGTAGTTAGACACAACAAATGTATCTGTGTGTGTATGCCTGCATATGTATGTATCTGTATATATTATCTGTATCCACATATATATCTATGCCTTCTCATCTGTATGTGCACCCAGCAAATGTATCTGTGTCTCTGATCATGGCGTGTTGCGTGCATGTTTTTAATATTTTCAGTCGTTGCTCTGACGTTTTCACTAGCTTCTGACTTAAGACACTTTGAGCTTTGACTCGTAGGTTTATTAAGCCTATTTTGCACCTGTCATAATTATGACTGACAACATTTCAGTGCGCGTAACTCCCTAATTGCTATTATTAGCATTCATAACTATAATTGAATATTTCAAATACTGGGATTAGTAATCAAGAGATTTTCATTTCTGACAGTGGAATAAATCAATTAAGATTTCTTGGCAATACCATTATACTAATATGCATTCCCTAATATATACGTCTAACATAGACATTCATATAATCTAATCATTAGCAATATTATGCAAGAATCATCTGGAAGCTCAAGTAAAATTTTTAATTCAAATTTATTAATCTAATCGATCGTGTAGGGTGTTAGAGAGTCTTTGTATCATCCAATGCAATGAAAAATGTATTTTCTTCTAAAAGTATTATATGATACATATAACAAATATATAAATCTCATATTTTCATCACTCTATCATATATTTATGCAAAGTATAAACAAACTACATTTATCTCAATTTTTCCCATGGTATTTCATAAAAAACTTTGTTGCTAAACTTTATCTCTCGTACTTACAGTTTCATGACATCGGCATAATTGAAATTGGATGCACTCAGATCCTCCAGCTTGCCCACTATGACTCGGTATCCCTCAGGTGTGGCGCCTGGCAGTGGAACAATGGAACTGCATGTGATATACATATATGAATTATAGATAACAAAACACATAACTCAATCGGATCTATCATACACCGTTTTCATGGCCTTTTTTAGTTGATGCGACTCGATATCCAGATTCACAAAGAAGTCGTCCAGGTGAGTGCGGGCCGTGAGATTTGTTTCCAGCACCTGTTTGGCCATCTCCATGCTGTACTTGCAGGCATGGAAGAAGTGCAGCGCCTCCCCCTCAGAGAATTGGGGGGAGAAGTGCGGCTGGGCATGTATCCAATCGACAAATTTTCGCATCTCCTCGCGCTTGATTTGCGGAAAGCGCTTATATTGCTCATCCAGATCGGCCAGCTTCATCTTTCAGTATATAAGATGATTTTTCTTTGATAATGGAAAATTGAACTGCGAAGAGGTTTTTTTGGCGATCTGCGTTTTCCACCAGCAACGCTCGGCACTCGAATGAAATTGAAATTAAAACTGTTTTTGCTTTCGCAAAGTGAAACTGGTTGCGCGTTCCCCATTGCAGTGGCTGCCTCTGCCGGCGTCGCTGTTGCTGCCGCTGCTGCTGCTGCTGCGACTGCTACTGCTGCCTGGCAAATTTGATTTTTCCTTGGCTGTTGTTGTTGCTGTTTGAGAAAAGTGCAACTGGCTTTTGCTAGTTGCCCGCTCATTTCACTTGCGTGAAAATTCAAGTTTTTCTCGACAACTATTATTACTTTTATTTCAGTTACGTAATGCTCACACACACACACACATATGTACATACACTCGTGTTTGAGCTGTGCTGTTATTATTATTCATCATAAGCCATTAAAATAATATAAACGCGTGCCATTTGCCATTTTAGCTCCCTGCAATTGACCCATTCGATTTGAAAATGGTAACGCCTGAGTGCATTAGATAAGACGTGTCCGAAAATTAAGTGCCCTATGTCATTAAACACTGACTAGTATTTTACTTTCTTAAATACAGACTATTAATAATTATTTTTCTAATGAATTATGCCTTCAATCCTAAATGAGATTAACTACATTAGTCATATATAAATTAAGTGGGAGATCAATTAAGTTTTCAATAATAGAAAAATGTATATATTTTTCTGATACTGATATTTACCTTATACATATAAAAGTGCTCTGTTTAAATATATAAAGAAAATGTGTATATATGCATGCGTATCTGTATGTTTTTATGTATGTTAGTATGTATGCCAGTTAATGAATTTTGAAGATTAATTTAATGGCATTTTTATAGCTCACATTTGTGAATCTCATTAACATAGGATAAGCAATTAATTTTAGTTGAGCTATTTAAGCCAAGGCAAGCCAAGGGAGCTTAAGCAATGAGGATGCTAACTTTAATGCCATGATAGAGTGTAGATATAGAGTAAAGCAGAAACAGTGGGCAAGTATTTCAAATGATTCTAAATTATTGGATAGACATATAAATCATAATAAATATGAGGGACATCTATAGTTTAGAGCTACTTACGTTCGGTTTTTAGGGTAACTTAAAAAAAAAGCAATCAGAGCTCTTTGAAAAAATATAGTCTTATGCCTGATTATCCCAATAGAATGTATAAAAGATATTCTATATGATATATATGTATATGTATAACATTAATAGAATAATTTTGTAAATTCAAGATGCTTCTCTCTTCTTCAGTTTAGTCTACTGTACATATATTTAAATAGTCATTTGTATCTGTCCCTCTCTCTCTCTCTCTCTCTTTCTCAATTAAATGATATTGCGTGTTTAGGTGCCCATTAAAACGACTCTAAAGATATACATACATACAAACAAATCTACTATGCCCAACAGAGAGTAGAAACACGTTAAAGCCGAGTTAATTTGATCTTATATATGCCCTAACAATGTTGGTCAACTCTTTAGACCCACCCATTGATCCGAGCTGACTTAAGTGGCAACTTTACCAAATTTCTTATGCAAGCAAAAGTTGTAATCCTCTTGGCCTGGGCGCTTTTCATGCAAATTGCCCAGCCGTGATAGACAAACTCTTGACATTTTGGCAGCAGCCAATGCCACCAAGATGCCGTGCCACCCAACTGCCATGCCACTCGACTCGGCTGCAGCCGCAGCAGCAGCAGCAGCAGCCGCGTTAGCTGAACCTGTCTCGATGTCTGCAAACAGTGTCTAACGTCAGTCGGTGTGCCAGTTTGGCGTGTCTGAAATTCCAACGGATTAGAAGTTGCGCGTAAAGAGCAAACGGCATTTGCAACCAACGGGGGCAACACCAAAAGCAACAACAGCAACTGCAACGGCAACTGCAACCAGTTTGCCAACGGATGAGGCCTTGCAGTTTCTGGGATCGAGTCGCAGGTGCCGGCCATGGTGTCAGCCACATTATGTAGGTGCCTCGCCAAAAATTAATTACCACAATTCAACAGGGGGCAGCAACAAAGAGAGAGAGAGAGAGAGAGAGAGAGACAGAGAGAGAGAGTGAGCAGGTCTTAGAGGTAAGCCCCCTTTTGACTTGTGACTGACATGAGTCACTTTTGCTACCAGCCAAACTCGACTGACCCCAAAAACCAATTGCAGGAATGCGCGCAGACCACGATGATGACAACATCACAAGCTATACCCTGTAAAAAATACAGATAATTTATTTAAAGAAGGGTATGATCGTTTTATACGTAGATACAAACGAATAAATGTAATGTCTGAATCTAATATCTAATCTTGATTTTTGTCATCAGAAATAGTTCTGATTATATTGTATATTACTTAGAGGTAAATGAATCGATAACTTCTCTGTACTCGATTATAATAAAAATTAGTTCCATAACAAACTAGTATAAAAGAAGAGGGCTTATATTTATTAACTTAAAACTCATTAACTTGATTTCAATTTCTATGAATTTTATATATCGCAGGCAACAAGTAGAACCGAGTTCCAGGTCAACTCAAGTCAGCCTACAGGGTAGCTCGCAGTCTTGCACTCACCAACAAAGCTCACTTTATTGTTGTTGTTGCTGGCAACGTGTCTCGTTTCAAGTCGCCGTCACGCAGCGGATCCTACATGCGGCTCCTTATTTCGGGGCTTGGCTTTTGGGCTGCGCGCATGAGCGAACGCTCTTGTCCTCCTTTTAAGGCCCTGCCCTGCCCCAGCCCCAGCCGCAGCCCCTTCGGCTGCCACGGCTGTTCTCACCTACCCACATCTCCGCCTACCACTCCCCTGTGCTAATGCCAGTTGCTGTTCTGCTGATTCTTCTTCATTTGCTTTAGCTTCTTTTGCTTTTGCTCTTTTTGCCATTTTTCACGCATTTGACTGCATTACTTAACCTCAATTTGCCCGGCGACGTGCCGCAAGTTGCTTGCCTGCCCCCGCACGTCCCGCTCCCTGCCATGCCCCCTGCTGCTGCCGCTACTGCTGCTGTTGTTGTTGTTGTTGTTGTTTCCGTTGTATGCCCCAGCGCTGGCCGTGGCGACAAATGAAGTTGTCGCATCGACCACGCCTACCCCCACATGCCCCACCTCCCACAGCCGCCCACTTGTAAATGCTGTCCAGTTACTTTGGCCACTGGTTTTGCATTTCTCAACAATTGTTGCCGATTGCAACGGATCCTGTTCCCCTGCCGCTGCCCCCATTCCCGCGCTCTGCTCATCCATTTCAATTGGCGCGGCGACCTGTCTGACTCATTTGTATGGGTTGCCCTACGTGTGGCAGGGCCGGCTCCACAGTTGCACTTGTGTATTGTGCTGTTGCTGCTGCTGCCACGCGTTTGCCGCAAGCGATAGCTAGACTAGGTTGCGCTCGACTAAGCAATACCCTGCACTGAAGTATCGTCATGAAATTGAAAACTAACTTTTGGATATACACAAATATTGTAGATGCTCGATGTGATGTGCTTTACATTGAGACAAATATATTGTACTCTATTCTGTCTAAAACAAGTTCTATAGTTTCATATATTTTTCTTTTCAGAATTTACTTGACAATGCTATAACTCGAATTTAAGAACCTATATTACCATATCACAAATTAACTTATACTTTAGTTTATCAGCTTATATCTATTCCCATCTATTTTTATATTCATCTGCCCAGCTATATCCCTTTATATATCATGCCAATGATTCTATCAGATGAGAAATATCATTTGTATTTATATATTACAATACCTCCACTTATTCCTTAGTCAGAGGTATTACAAAGACTCCTATTATATACATGATCCAGACTCCATGGCCATCGATCTACCTCTTCTTCCTCCCAATAACTACAGGGTATTTATAGTCTCGTATCTGATTCCGATTAACCGCTTAGCCCCTTTCCGCCACGTTGAAAAACCAAACTCGTTTTGCGCCACATTTCTTGTGACTTTTTCTGTTATTTTAGCGGTTTTTGTTTTGATTTCTGATTGCCGTTCGAACGTCTTTACAATGCGATCTGCTGCGATTCGCTTCTCTTCTCTTCTCTTCCCTTCTCTTTTCTTCTCATAGTTGCAGTTGTTGCTTTACGGTTGATGATTGTTGTTGTTCTTGTTGTTGTTGCTTTTATTTATTGTGGCAAGTGCCGCCTGACAAATTGATTTGGATTTCTTTGGCTTTTTATTTGGCTTTTTTGTGTTGTTTTTATCGCCACTTCCTTTGGCTTGAGGTTAAGTTTGTATCCTCCATCTAGGATGGCATAGCAAGACAACTATGTTAATGCAAATTATCTCTCAACTTTTATAAGAGTAAAAAACACAAACAAATTTAGCAACAGCTTAAAATTGACTTACTTTTGACAGTCAATAGTATTTAGATCAAGTTTAAATAATAGCCTTTATATCCTGCTTTCAGCTTCTACTCTACATTGTTGAACTCGCTGAAGTCAATTAGTTTTAATGCCAAACGGAAATTGAGCGCTTGCCACACCCTGTCAAATGAGCAACGGTAAGAACAACGTCAACGACAGCAACAGCTAAACAATTTCATAAGCATTTAAATTAGAAACCAAACAACAAACTATTAGCAATTCAATTCACCCGCTCCCTCTTTCGCAGTGAGGGATAAAGCCAATTTGAAAGAGCTGAAAATGTGAAATGAAACATATACGAAGATTACAGTTTGGCACTACCGACAGTATAATACTCGTTCGATTATATATTTAATTTATATGTAATTATTTGTATATCATATATGTAAAATTCAGAAAGGTATTATATGATAGTATAGATCTTGTCAAATGCTTTGATCTTGAATGCTGTGAATAATAGAGTATTCACATAAGCATTAATACTATAATATATATAATATAATATATATCAAATACTACAACCTTCAAGCTCTCTATATATCACACTTCATACAAATATTCCAAATATTTTATAATAATAATATAATATACATACATATTTTCCCCTCAAGTCTTCAGCTTCAATTGAGTCAGCTGACGAACATTATAAAAACGCATATACTCCGCTCACTTAATGGGCGCGAATAAAAAATAAAGCCCGTGCATTTACACGGTCGTTGGCATCCTGTTTTCATGCAAGACCAAGCAACAGGATGCTCACGAAATTAATGCTCAGCACTCAAAAAAAAAAAAAAAAGAAAAGAATTGAAAAAGCAACAGAAATGAGCATGCAGCGAGGGTCGGTCAGGAGCAACAAAAGCGGCAATTGCCACTCTGATTGACAACAGGAAAAAAATATGAAAATGTAAAGAATTGACCGACTGCAAGATACCCAAGGCTGCAAAGATGTAACTAAAGTACTTTAGGTTGATCTGATGTAAAAATAAAATGTACACAAATTGTATTGGCTTCTTGTATATATGTATGTATAAATCTAGCTGTATAGATATTGTTAAAAATCCTGGATAAAGATAAAAATTTGAATGAATCTAATGAATGATATATATTAAAGCAAATTAGAAAATGGGCAACTTTTATTATATATTATATAGCACGATTTATATTTGCTTAAATATTCTATATAAATCTTCAAGAAAAGACCTGATGAATCTTCAAAGGAAACTAGAGAACTTCTATTCTAGGCAACAAACTTATATAAAGGAAGTCTGAACTACCCCTTAGACAATTTCAGTGTAGGCACCACAAATCAACAAAGCGACGCAATGGCTCAGCAAAAGCCCCGCCGATTCGACTGTGACGTACCGGGAATGAGAATTGCGTTCACTGAGGCTCTGACAAAAGGGCCGGGGCTCAAGTGATAAAGCGACCTTTTAGGGGAGCCAACGAGGATCACAAAAGGCGAACACGCAGGCGAAGAGCGACGAGGCAAAAAGCATTAACGCATTTTGAAATAATTGACGGCAGTCAGGACGAAGTCGCAGTTGAAGTCAAACTCCAAGTCGAAGTCAGAGTCAGGGTCTGTTGTGGCTGGCGAACAATGAGCAGGTTGAGCGTTTGTTTGTGCCCAGCGATGCGTTCCCGAAATCCTTGAGACGAGCAGCAGTTACACCTGATGATGAGTGCTGCGCCGACACCTGAGCCACCACCTGAGCCAGCGAACCTCAGCGCATAGCGCTCGAGACGCAGAAAAAAAAAATGTTAATTAGATAGTCTAGCAACCCTCCAGCTAGGCAGCTGGATGAACAGGTAAGAAGACGTTCATATAGTGGTGCATGGCGGTGCATTCGTGGCACTTGCTGTCTCTCTGTTTTTTTTTTTGGTGGTGGAATCTCAGTGTCTTTGCGAGTGTGAAGCGATCGTTTGAATATTTAAATGTTGTCGTCAGGGGTGGCTAGACTGCAACGGCAATGGCAACAGCAATGGCAACTGCAACGGCAACAGGAAGCAGCCAGGAGGAAGATGCAACAGCACGCCATATCGCGACGCGGCACGTCAAGTGGCAGGTCCTAAGCGGATGCGCTTCAGCAGATCTTACGACCGTTAGCCCAGGTTACAAGGAGAACTAATTAGTGGCAAGCACAGTTGCTCTATGTTTAAACTTATGAATTTCATTTATCTACCTAAATACACTTGAAGAAACAATAAGTGACATTCTTAAACTTAAATCAGAAAAGTTGAGCTTATGTTGAGCAAAATAATAATCAAACTCTTTAAGGGTAAAATTTGTCTTCAGATATCCCTTTGTGATATATTTAATACTTAGAAAATATGATAAAAAAAATATATATATACTAAAAATCAAACGAAGTTCATATTATTTTATACAAAAAAAAAAAAAAAAAATCTCAATTTTTTTAACAAAAAAATAATAATATTTTTAGTTTTTGTAATTTATTTTTAGTTTAAGCTAGATTTGAAATACTTTAATTTTTAACATTTTTTTTTTTTAGATTTTTGCTTAGAGCTAAAATGTAAAACCTTCATTAAAAGCAAGACGATTCAGAGTTCAGTCCGAGAATCTATTCCAAACTAGACTTTAATTAGTTTTACCAAAGCTAGAACAACTTTTAAATATTTCCTTCTTTAATGCATTAACCAAACCCAATTACGAATATCATGTACTCTGAACTTATCCATTGCTTGTAGCAAGAGAGAAATTATGCTTCAATTAACTTCGTTTATGTAATTTCTCTGTGTGCACATTTATCTACAATCTAGCTGCATATAAACATAATTATAAATTCAATATTTCCTGTACTTTTGCCTTACTTTTTTATCCTATCTCCCTCTCTCTTCTTGCATTACCTCTTCCACGTTCTGTGTGTTTGTTAAAGGAGGGGAAGCAAACACTTGACAGCTCCGAACGAAGGACCAGAAAACCAGAACCAGAAAACCAATTGCAGCAATCCCTATCGTCGCAAGGGACGCCAGGAGGGGGCATGGGGCATGGGGCATGGCAATTATGAGATCCCATTGCCCGGATGGTGAAATTATATTGTACAAAAATTGGGAGCAGAAGAGAAAGCATTAAGGAAACAAAGCGCACAGCAAGAGACACGCTCGAGACCCGCTCGAGACTTAAGTGGAGCCGCAGTCAGGAGGAGCCCGTCGCCCAAGTGTTGAAGGCGAGTGAGTGGCATGCATAAAGGAAACTGACAATTGATACATTCATAACAGCAAAGACACACACACACACACATCTGTACATATTTACACAGGCATTTATATAGATATGTGCATTAATTTAAATGAAGAAAAAGTAGAAATTATGCGCTTGATAGATGCCAGCCAATTATGAAGGGGTCCAGAACGAACCAAGAGAATGCGGCCATCAATTTACTTTCCACTGCCAAGGATCTGCAAAATGAAGACATTAATCACAAAGGCAGTCCGATTGGAGTAGCAAGAAAACCATCAAGTTGTGGCTGAATTAAGGCTTTTTACTGGTAATCTAGGCTAAATTAAGTCTTATTATTGGCAAGCTAGGCGGACTTTTATTATACGCCATTAATATATTTGAGATGAAATTTTAGAAGGGTTTTTTAACTTTCTTTGAAATATTTTTACAGATAAAGATTTTCGTCAATAGCTCTATTACTAGAAGTACTTATTTACAGTCTTAAGAGCGTTATGTTCCCACAGATTTCGTAATTAATTTTAATATTTATTATATTGGAAAATATATTAACAAGTGAAGATTGATTCTTTTTTATTTCATATAGAAAACTATTAAAATTGGTTTCGTAACTTCGATCTCTTTTTGTTTCCATGACTTAAATTATTATAACTTTTCGAATAACTGATAAGTTACTTAAGTTCTTTTGCTTTCTTTCTATTGATTCATAAAATACCATTCTTTTATTTTTTCATGCTTGTTTCTCATTCATTCTTTCCTCTCTCAGCATTCCAATATCATCTTTAATATAATATTTAAGCGAATTATTGCAAACAAATGATTCGTTAATTCCAGTTTACTATTACACCTACCTTCATTCAGTATAAGATTTAGTCAAACCAAGCCCATTAAATAAACACAAATTAAAAAAAAAAAATGATCTCAAACGGTGTCTTAAGATCAAGCGGTAAGGGTAGCAGTTCATTTGAACTTTGGATCAACTCGAGTATTATTTACTTGTCAGGGCCCTCTCCACACAGCACAGCTGGCAAGCTTTCCATGGAATTCTTAGCAGCGACAGTTCCCCAGGCACAAAGAATGTGCGCTCTCTGCTGGAGCTAGAGCTGGAGCTGGCAGCCGGGCAGTCGGGCAGCGCCTCGGGCTGAGTATCCATATCCATTAACATTAACATTGTAACGCTTTGTGCTTTCGTTTCGTCCGTGATGCGTCGCTGCCCCTGCCCCAGCCCCTTTTGTAGTTGCGCTTGGACACAATCTAGGCGCTAGCTCACACACACACACACTCACACACACGCACACAAAGAGAAACAGAGAGGAAGAGGAGAAGAGCAGGAGAACTCAGTTCGTTGAACTTCTCGGCTGTTGATTTGCGCCTAGTTTCTGGACGCAATTGCCGCTCCGTCCAAATCGGGGGTTAGATTCTTATTTTCCTGTTGCTGAGGATGATAAATAATGAGAAAATCTTCTTTTCTTCTCTCTCGCTCTCTCTCTCTCTCTCTCTCTCTTTGTATACAATGAAAAATCTGTTAATCACATTATTTCACACTCCCTCCAGCCGCTGTCCCTGTTTGGGTCTCAGTCTCTGTTCCATTCTCCGTCTTTTGTGATGCTCAGTTGTTGCAATCTCTTCTAGAGCTCATCTGTTTGCACTTATTGCAAGCATTCGTTTGACCCAAATCAGCTCAAAATATGTTCCCAATAAGAGTTTCACAATATGAATCGCATCTAGGCGGCTGTGTAGCAAAAGTTCCGATATGATCTCAAAAGAAATTCAATTTCGAATAGGTAAACTAAACTGAATATAATAAAACAATCTCATGATATTACAGTGCCTGAAATTTCTTTTATAATAATTATTTTGTATGTAATTCAAACAGTTATAGATTAATCTTAAGATATTGAATCTTAGATTATATTATAAAAGCAAAAAACCCCGAGAGTCGTCGACTACACTGAAACATGATTCGTGTTCATTGTCTTCCTTAAAGACTAAAAATCCTTTTAGATACATTGCATATAGATTGATCAAGCTCAAACCACTTAGTCAAGATTTGAATCTCAAGGTAAACAAACTTTTTTAAGTGCTTTAATCTCGTGATCTATATAAATAAATTTTAGACATCTTTCATAATCTCACATATGCATATGTTAATATCAATTTACATAGTTCTAAGCTTCAATGAATGTTAAGAAGAATATTTTCAAAAATTTCGGAAGTACCTAAGGAGTTTGAGAGTAAAGAAACCAACCAATTTCTCAGGATCCGAAGGTAAATTCATGAAAAGGTTTGCATAATTTTCCACAACAAGAATTTTGTCATAACTTTTCTTATAGATGTTATCATAGGAACCTTTCGCTCGCTGAGTAAATTACGTAGTTCAAAGCCAGTGAAGCAAGCAAATTTTCACATTTGCTTCGAGGAAAATGCACGTTAAGACAATTTTCTTAGAGGGCGTGGACGATCTGAGCTATGTGTATATGCATACATACATACATATATGTATGTAGAATAGGGTAAATAGATGAGCTCATTTATAAATTTCAATAATGCGAGGAGGCGCATGTGGCATGAGGCATGGGCATGCGGCAACCCTCAGTGGCAAAGTCAGCGGCGCATGCACCGTTTTAATTGTTGCTGTCCAGGGACAAGAAATGTTTTCTCTCTCTCTTTATGTTTGTCGGGGTGTGTTCTACGGATGTTATAGTTGCTGTTGTTGTTGTTGTTGTGAGCTTCACAAGGACATGGTCATGAATCCCACATAATATTTGCATCTCATTTCCGGACACTTGGGCGCAGCCGAACGGCGAGGGTCCGGCCCACGAACCAAACAGTGCGGGCATTCAACATACCCTAGACGTGAAAGCGAAACGGAAATGCCCACACACAAGCGCGCGAGGGGTGAATAATTACATTGATTCCTTCTTGCCCCTAGCGAGCGGCATTAGTTAACTATTTTTACAAATTTGTTTCTCTATATGGACAACAGTTGCTGAAAAGCCCCTAAATAATTTCCTGATCTCTCTAAACTTAACGCTGACAAAAATCAAATTCATTTGTGATACTCTACCAAACGGGTATTTACTTTTTGTTAGCAAGTCTGTGAGGCAAAGGGTCATAGAAGTATTACTGGGTGTTTATACACGTCTCAACATGGATCGAAAGCTTGATCCAATATAGTCTGCTCAGCTCTCTGATCTCAGCTGCCTCACATGAATGCTTTATGTAGATTCTGTATATTTTGTTGATACTGCATTGAAACCCTATTCTAATATTCTATTAGTTTTATAACATGTCTTTTATCTGTAATCCATTTATTTATTTAAAACTGACATACATATGTATATTCTCATAATTTTATCAATTTTTAGGTATTTTGGAGACTGTCTGCTATGATACCAAATTTTTTTCTATAATACTTCCAACATATCTTTTATCCTTAAGCCATTCATTTATTCTAGAATATCATACTTATATAATGTCATAGCAATCGAATACCTTTAACATTTATAAGTTATCTTTCAATAAAAATATTGAATAATTTATAATTTGAATTATATTTAAGTTTATTCATATGCAGATCTCTAAATATGTTATATTTAATGGAATCTAAGACACATTTCACATCTATCTGCAAGTGTATTTCCACTTCGTTCAGTTGAAGAGATAGCCTAAGTTCACATTGAATTTGAATTCATTCGTTACGCTTACGAGTTTCATACATAATATGGACTGGGATTTTGGATGTGGTGCGCTATGCGTGAACCTGTTACAGTTACATTTATAGAGAGCGCTAGGGGGTGGGGGCCATTTGGTGTAGGTGGTCTGGCTGACAGTTTCCCATGACTGCGACACTAGCGGGTCAGCATATTGTGCCTGCTTGGCATTTCGAACCTGTTGCGTAATGTTTTACCTGATTTTATTGGGGTAGCGCACTATTTTAATAGCCCTCTGCACTTGCTACATGCTAATGAGAATGGGCAAGGGTTACGCGTTCCCATAAAATGTTGAAGTTTGAATTCAAAACCAACAAGAAATACATAAAACAGAGGTGCATAAATAAAATCAAACAAACCCAAGAAAAGCATGCAGAATAGTAGTTTAGGGTAATTGCAGTACTAGTCAGAGTAACTTTTAGCTGAAAAAAGAGTTTCAGTAGTGTTGCAAAGGAATTAACTAATTCTTAAATACCACCAGAACAATCCTACAACAGGCATGCAAATGGAGTTAGCTGTCTTCAGATCTTATAATCCGCCATTCGATCTATTAAGATCTTGTTTTGCGCAAATTAATTGGCTTCTGAATGGAATTTTAAGTTGACCAACATTAAAGATACTCATGTATTCTGAGTCAGGCAGGCAAACTGAAACCCGATTTGAATGCAATTAAAAACCAAGTCAAAAATATGTATCCACATGCATATATGTATGTATATGAATATATTCAGATCTAGGCTCACATAAATCACATCTTTCTCACTCTCGTTTGATTTGGAATAAATGATAGATTGCATTTAACTGGAGTTTTTAAACGTTTCAACGATTGCCAGGCTACACAGAAAACCGAATGTAATTTCATGGATGGTGCAAAAGAAACCCATTAATCATAGAGTACCCTATGGGGCCCACACACTCACCTTAAGGTAGACGAGCTGATAAAGTCCCTGGTAAAAGTCAATGAACCATGCGTACAACAAAATAATACAAAATCTCTGGACTTTTTCGGCAACAGCTCGTCAATAGATCAGATGCCCACTCGCATTATTAATCCTCAGCGCAGACCAACATACAAAGAGAGAAAGAGAGAAAGAGAGAGAGGGAGAGGGAGAGAGTGTTAGAAGAGACTATCACACACATTTAGGCACACTCTGGCACATACAGGTTGGAATGTGGATGTGGGCAGCGGAGCTAGCTAGCTTCCCATTCCCCACACCCAATTCTCCATTCCCAATTCCAATTCCCATTCCCATTGTAGGGTTAAAACCCACAAGCGTTTCTTTTTTCTCTGCTTCTGCTTCTTCTTCATCTACTTCGACTACGACTTCTCTTCTTTTTTTTTTTTTGGAAATCATCAAACAATAGAAAGCTAGACGAAGCAGCAGGCGAAGAAGGCAGTCAGGAAGAACCGCGAAAGAAGCGACAACAACAAAAGAGGGACCGGCCGTCCGTTTACGGTCAATGAACTGGGCCAACTGAGGAGAGAGCAGAGTGCCCGTGTAGAGAGGAGCCAGATCTCCGCTTTCAAGACATTGTAACAGTAAAATATAAAAGAAAACGCCTCGCACAATGCGTTGCAACCTGTACCTGTTCGTGGCTCAGGGCCCGGCCCCAAATCAATGTCGAGCTTAGGACTCCGCCCGAAAACGCTTTCAAATCTTTTCAAATTTGTCGCCTGGCATAAAGTCGACCACCATAAGTGAGGACACGCCCACAACAAACTAACTGACATTGGTACAAGATATTGCGATTGTCCAAGACCCGTGGAAATTTCTTAAAATGGAATCAAATGCATAGTATATTATTTGATGAATCTCTGTAGGCGACAAATTTGTCGGATTATATAACTGACTTATATCAATATATTTTAAATAATATAAATTTTTTGTTGTTTTATTTATTTATGAATCAACCTATATTAAGGAATTTTAAAATATTTATCCCTTCATAAATTTTGTTATAACATGTTTAAGATTTAGCTAATTCATTAATTTAAATGATTAATTTTATTAAAATATTGATATGGAAAATATTGTTTATATCTTTATTTTTCAGAATACAATACGATTTCCTTAAAGCTTTGTACACTGCGAGATATGCTTTTATCTTAATAGAGCTTTTAAAAATAAACCAAACTTTGATCCAAACCAAATGCAATTAAGCAATAAAAGCTTTCAAGCATTTACCTGAGCCCTTTGCTTCACTGTGTTTGGCCCGTTTGGCGTTGGGCCACCTGACTTGTCGTCGCCAGCCCAAAAGTGGAAAGTAACTGCTGCTGCCTCAGCTGCTGCTGCTTCTGCTTCTTCTTCTGCTTTAAGTTTTCTTCTTTAGCATGGGGCCGCCAATTTACATGCGCTCGCGCCCGTCGTCCACGTCTTTCATTCATACTGTATTTGTCTCGCACACACGCATGTATGAGTGGGCATACTTGTATGTGTGTGCGTGTATTTTTATGTTAAAAGCGTCGCCCATTTCTTTATTATTTTGTATTTTTATGATTCGACGACGTTCGAGCTAAAAAGAAAGAAACCCTTTCTCTCCCTTTTGCCACTGCCACTTTCGACGCCGTCGCCGTCGCCGTTGCATTCCTCTTCATTTCTTTTGGGATTGCGTAAAAATGTACCGTTAGCTGGAGCTCGATATGTAAATTAACGCGTGGGACATGTGGCCCAATGCCCAATGCCCAATGCGAGCGGCCACCAGCAGCCAGAAAAACAAGGCCTTCGAGAACCTGCCGCGAGCAGGCCAGCAGCAGACAGGCAGTTAGCCGCCAGTGGAGTACTCACTGCTGCATACCCTGTACACTATTTGCGAAGAGGGTATATATGTTTAGTATAAACTTTTGCCCAACAATAAACGAAAGCTTTTAATGCTTGGAAAACAAAGTGTTATGAATTCAGCTGCAGTCCAGTAGTTGCCACGCCCACTGCAAGGTTAAACTGAATTATAAACACTGTAGCGTGCAGTCGTTTACACCCAAATGCAACATTCTTGCTAGTTTTTTGTTTGGCCCAGTTGAAGCTCAAAGCTTTGGCATAGCATCCGCTACAGCTCACGGCAGCGGCGGCCGATGCTGTTGCTGCTCCTCTTCCTCATTTGGTTTGTAGGTGCGCATCCGCCTTCAATGCTAGCTAGACAAGATAGCAGCAGCCGCCGCAGCAGCAGCATCTCTGACTTGGACTTTGACGACTTGTTTTCGAGTTGCTCTTTGCTGTTGTTGTTGTTCGTTGTTAGTTTTGTTTTTCCTTTGTCGCGTCTGTGTTCCCACTCATTTGCTTAATTTCAATTTCGTTTCGTTGCCATTTATGGCACAATGACCATGAACGGCTTTTTCATCTGTTGAATTCGTGCTGCGGAGGATGTAACTGTTCATTAGAAACACGATAGACGCGATGTGCTGCGCCCGCAGATAAGAAGCTTTTGATGTCGGATGAAATCAACAGCAGTTGGAGAGCTTTTCAGCTAGTAGTAAAGTGCCCTTAGATTTCTATACACGAGCGAGCTTTTTCCTGTGAATGTAGCGTGCGTCACCTGTGGGCAGCGTGAAGCTTTCAACAACTGTCTCAACCTGAATGAAATGAAGCCACAAACTTTGTCTTTTGACACATTTCATTTCATTATCCAATTAACATAATTAGTTATCATCAATCAATTAATAATTCGAAGCAGAATCGCAGCAGCAAGCGCATAAATCAGAAAGAAAAAAATAAAAGAGAAACAAAAACGAAATACACTTGTTGCGCCCATTATTGAAAACGAAGCTGAAATAAATGTGACTTGGCATTCTACAACACCCCAAAAAGCAGCAGCAACAACAACAGCAGCAGCAACGGCAGCGAACATGAAGAGCAACAGCCAAAACAATAACAAGCCACAGACAGAGGCGGCGCTCTCTGCTCTCCAACTCTACACAAACTCAAACAGCGCAGGGCTAAACTGCGCTGAGCTAAGCTTTGAACTGTGGAGACTTGCTCTCAAGGCTTGGCAGCGACTGCGCAGCAGCAGCGCAGTTGAAATTGTGTAGTGGTGTGGCCCGCATAAAGCAAAGAGCGTGGCGTCGCCGTGAGGCTTGGCTGGCTGTTGGCTGTTGGCGTACGTAGAGCTGCATTATAAATCTCTAACGAGTCGCTCGCGCGCGCTCAGTTGACGCTCAAGAGCTACGAGTGAGCGTGTATGCTGTGCTGCCCCGACTGCGCGCACAGTTGTATGAGTGTGCGAGTGTGTGTGTGTGTGCGAGGTTGTGAGGAAAAGGGTTCTTGAACTTAAAAGGGGTCAAAACATAAAATGAAACTCGAAATGCCTTTGCAGATAGACAAACTTAGTTGCGTGTAAGTATGTGTGTGTGAGTGCGAGTGGTTGGCTGTGTGTGTATGCGTGGCTACGTGCCGGTGGTTTGGTGCTGATGGTGTCCGTTGTTTATGCTGCCGCTGCCACTGCCGCTGTCGCTGTCGCTGCTAGCTAGCTCTGCCACTTCCTCCATTTGCCTTTTGTCTATTCCATTTTCTATTTGATTTCTACCTGTTGTATTTGTTGTTAGTTTTTTATGTGAACTGAGTGGCTGAAAGCCTGTTGCTCCCCTTTTACACCGCCAACTCCTCGCCCGTTACACACGCACAGCGCTGTCTCATTTTATAGGGTTAGCTGGAAATCATGCTTGAGCCTGAAACTTTATAACTTTTCTCGTAATCAACAAAACTTGAGCTCATCTTTATTTTTAGCTGGCCGCACATACACTTGTGTGTGTGTGTGTGTGTGTGTGAGTGTGTTGGTGAGTGCGTGTGAGTGCGTGGAGGATCTACAGCCATTGACCCAAAAATAAGAACCCAAAACAAAAACAACATTTTCGTTTCGGGAGTTTCAGGAGTTACGAACCTGGTCGCCGCCTACGTGAACCATTTGTGTAAACAATATTATTTATGACTCTATGTTTACTCTCCCCCTCTCCCTCCTCTGACTCCGCTATCTTGCTGTTCTTCTTCAGCTTGCTTCTTTTGTATTTTGTTTTCCATTTGTGGCTACTTTGTCTATCGCAGGCTCCTCTAGGCTCACCCTGCCGCGTCTCTGTCCTTAACTTTACGCTTCGCTGCTTTCCCTTACCTTCTGCTGTTGCTGCTGCTGCTGCTGTTACATCTTCTTCTTCCACTGCTTCTGCTATGCGATCGCTTTGAATCTCGTTTGTCAATCTGGGTTGCTGCCTAGGGCGACGTCGACTGCACCGGCAACTGCGACTGCGGTCAGCGACCTGACGTCCGATTGCACGTGTTGTAAATTAGTTGAGGATTCCTCCATTTAGAGAGTTTTCCCTAGCCAGGAGTATTGATGCTTTGTTTACTTTTTGTGCCCAACTAAGTCTCAAATTTGTTTAGGCTGCACTCAAATGTTCAAATGTTACTCAGCTGGTTCTCACTGTATTTATCAAAGACGTTCGAAATAACTGAGATGTTTGTAACTAGCCTAAAAATAAAACACAAATAGTTAAAGGATGTTTCATTATACATATATATATGTATTATACTAATAGAGTATAGAGTATGCAGCTATAGAAAATTCAAGTTTATTTGGGAGAATTTTATTGATCACCTAAAGTATTTTGACTTTATATCTGTATTTTCAATTCCTGTTACAAAAGTCTAGTGTAATATTATCTATAAGAACAAATACTTTTCACACGCACAACTGAATTCGACAAAGAAACCAATAAGAAAGAAAGAGAAACTCGAGAATGCCACAGATAAAAGACACAAAGTTCAAGATAGATGAGAATATCCCAGCAAGACGAAGGGTTTCGTTGTTAGCTTTAGCCTGTGGCCATATTTTCCCTCTTCTCTATCCCTGCCGCTCTATCAATCTTTGAGTAGAAAATTATATTGTAAAGATTTCTAAATTATCGACTTATGTGTGTGTCGAGTCTTTTTCTCTTTTTTTGGCAGGGGGAGGATCTGACTTATTGTGTGCTCACGACGTCAAGCAGCGCCTCAGTTGAAGCAGACGGCACCTGATTCAACACCAGCAGTAGAAGTTGAAAAAGAAGCTGCGGCTGAAGCTGAACAACAGCAACAGATATTTCACACCTTGCGACCCGTTAGAGAGACGACACAAAAAAAGAACGAGGAGCAAACATGGGAATGTCGGGGAGATATGGGGGTCGGACTAGCGACAAAGATCTTCTAGTTTTTGAGGATCTAATAACCGGTTGGAGAATGGAGACTGCGCCACGGACTGTGACTTGTGATTACTAAATTAGCACTCTCCTGATTGCTGTAACTGCCGGTCACACCAGCCCCCGCCCCAAAACCCACCTTGACATGTCTAATTGCTTGTAAGAAACAACACACAGAAAAGAGAAAGAGCTGAATAAAGAAGTTAAGCTGTTTGTAGAAAGCCAACTGTACAATACACTGTATTGATACAGAGGGAGTGAAGTCAAAAGAAGTTGGCTTGAAATTGGTTTTCGAAAATGCATAGAGATATCCAGCCTATATAGCACTTGAACTAATGGAAACTCCTCTGAAATATGCCTATAGCAATAGGGAATATAAAAAAAACTGTTTTATATTATGCAGATTGTTTGACAACAAAACTAATCTACCCTATCTACATACCGACTATTTAGGAATACAGAAATTTCTCTTGTAACTCAATTTAACAATAGAAAATATGAAACATTTTCTGGACAAACTTGAGTGAAATGAACAATGGATAGTCGCACCAATACGCCCCATTCAGCAGTTGACAAACAGTGTGTACAGCAGAGACAGAAATTCCTTTTTAATTAGCAGTTGTTGCGCAGCCGCCAGGCCTTTTGGTTTTGTCATCACAGCGGATCATTTTCATCAGCCCAAGACTTGACCAAAAATTATGTTGCGTCATAATTGCCGTCTTGTGGGAACTTCCGATGCGCTGCACACACACACACGCACACTGACTCACACACACACACACACACACACACACTCCAGCTAGACAATCTCTAATGTTTTTCAACTTCTTTTCTAACTTTGCTAATGACGTTTTTCGGGCTTTAAATCCGGAAGCATTGTGTGCTGTGGCCCCTTTCGAGCGTCGGATATGACGGCGCACTATCAGAACCAGGCGCAGACTGTACCTGTACCTGTACCTGCCGCAGGGCGTGTGAACCAAACAGACCAGTAGCCGGATCTTAAGGACCATTTAATTACCATAAAATTCTCAAGCTAGGTTGCCTAGGTGACCTGCTGCCTGCTTCCAATTACGAGGCGTGCATAATTTTCACGCGCCTTGACTTGGGCCCACCCCTGCGATTATCCTGTGAAAATGGAAACGAAATGAAAATATCAGAGGGCACCTGCTCGCGCACAGCTCGTTATCCTGTCTGCTCCCCACCGTCACGCTGTCATAATTAGGGCCAACAAGTTGCGACTTTCACCCCTCAGCAGGCAAATCAAGACACAGTCAACTGGTTTCGAGAGACCAAACCACAAAATTTCCCATGATCTCCGTTTGGGCCACTCAATTGGCTCGACCAAAATGACCAGGAGCCGCGCATGTGAACGCAATTTTAAGATTTCATTTTGGTGTGATTCAGCTTGTTATACCCTTGACCCATTCGAACTGACTTAATATGGGTGTATGCTTAAGTAGGGGCAGTTACGAATCGATAAATTATATACTGCTAATCGTTATGATCAGCAGTAAGCTACATTAATATACTCAAGTCTCTGTCTCTGACCGATATTTATAATTCACAACAAATGGTAAATGAGTGGATTGTGCTTATTCAGGCTTCATTAAATATATGCATTGCCTATTTCTCTCAGATCTTAGATCTTATGTATCTTAAATCTGAACAGCTTGTTATATTTTAGTCATTTCTATTTCCCATCGATGACTATCGATATTTCGATATCTACTCAAATCGATATATCGTATTGGTTTGCAAAATTAAGTTACAATAGGTTTCGTAATTCATATGGATTGGCTAGTTCGACACCATTTACATATCGAACTTAGAAGATCACAAGTTACAGGGCATTAACAAGTCGAGCAAAATCTAAATTTCGATTTCTGATTTTTTTAAATTTAAGACCCTTGGAGCTACTTAATGTACCTTGACGTCGCATATCCTTTAGCTTCGCTTCATTCCGAGTCAACTCTTTTCCCATTTCAGGCCTGTCAAACACCAACACACACACACACACTCACAGCCCTAGCCTCAGGTCCACTTTTCGTTATTTCTTTTGCTTCAATCATTCTCCCACGTTGCCTGTCCGCAGCGATCCTTGTGGCGCAGGATTTAGATACAATTTGATATTTATGTATCTCGCAGTGGCCGCTCAATGTTTCCTACCCCCTACGCTGCCTTATCCCTCGCTCACAGCGCTATTTACAGGCAATCAGTTGCTTAAGTCAGCTGGGAACGTGGATCCTCGATTTGTGTTCCCTCGATTCCCGATCCTCTTCAAATAGACTGCTTTATTGACACAAACACCTGGCCATCGTTACAAGCAAATATTTGAACGGGTTTGTTACGCTCGAAGAAATAACATTCATTCGTCATGTTTCGTCATATTTGCTGGTTGATTTTTCAGAACGATCCTCAATCAACTTCATGTTTGTCCTTTCTTACGTGACCTAAATGCTTTGCGTAATTACAGAGTCCACAAGTGCTGTTGAGAAGCTGAGGACCTCAAATTGGGAAAGGTTTTTTTGGGGAACTGGTTTTGAGTCGAAGCTGTTGCAACTTTTTACTCCTTAAATCTAAAACCGATTCACAAGCTGAATCCAAGTCGTGTCGAAGCAACTACTGAACCAAAAATCTATTCTAAACTATGAAGAATTTCTCTCCGAGCGCATAGCCCTCTCAGGGCTGTGCTCATGAGAAAGAATTACTTGAGAAAGATAAACTGAATTGCCCGAATGCCCGATCGCCCCAAAAAAGACTCACTGGCTGGCTGGCTGGCTGGCTTCCCTTTTATTTGTGAGGAACGGGCGGGCGGAGCACTTGAAAACAAAGAGCTGGCACTGTGTGGAGATGTTTGTCCGTGGGGCAAAGGCAAGCAAGCAAAAGACGAAGTCAATATGTATATACTTGGCACACAGCATATCCTGTACCCTTGCACAGACATTGACTTTCATTATCTTTTGCGCCACTCACAGGCACAGGCACAGGCAGAGGCAGAGGCAGAGGCAGAGGCAGGGGCAGGCGCAGGAGCCGAAGGGGTCGCCAGTTGCCTGGCAAATATGAGGCTGGGGCGACTTGGGGCTGGGGCTGCGCTCATATGAAATCTCAAGCAGCAAGCAGCGATCAAATATGCGATATATATGTATACATACATACATTAAAGTCGTGTGTGTGTGTGTGTGTGTGTGAAGCACCTACCGTGGCGAGGACGTGCTGCAAACAATTGGCTCGCCGCCACAGGGTGCAGCTCGAGGAAGGCCGCAGAGTCAGCCGAGTGTGGCCAAACACAGATACAGATATACAGATGCAATTCTACAGATACTGAGTGAAATATAAAGAGCTTCAGATACAAATGCACAGATAAAGATACAAATTCAGTCAAAGCACAGATAGATACAGATACATATGCAATATATACATATGTGAAGAGTCATTAAGAGAGATATATATTAAAGAAGACTTGGAGAATAATACTCAGATATGTTGTAGCTATAAAGGAAGATACAAATCTTCAACTATAAACAGTTATAGCTGCATATACCAAATATTCAGATACAAATCAACAGATACATCTAAACACATTTATGAAGATATAGATACAAATATCTTAGTTCAGATACAGATGCAGAGCCACAGATACAGATGCATATACACATATTTAGATACAGCCCAGATACATAAGCACAAATGATTATTCAGATACAGACACAAATGCACAGATACAGATACATATATAAACATAATCCAATATTCAGATACAGATACAGATACAAATCCACAGCCATCGCCTTTGTTAGGGGGATCTGCAGAAAAAGTTATTTATTTTTCATGGCAGCCTCGAAAGTCAGAGGATACTTTTATCGCCTTCGCCTTCGTCTTCTCCTTTGCCCTCGCCTTTGCATTTCGCTCTGCCTGTGCCTGTGCCTGTGCCTGGGACTCCGTCGGGGCTGGGGCCATTGATTTGCATTCCAAAGTGTGTGGCAAGGCGTAGCCCAACCCAAAAAGCAAGCCCTACAATTCTTTTGCGCCCTCTCTTCTTCGCCCTCTCTCTCTCTCTGTTGCTCTCTCTCTCTCTCTCTCTCTCGCTCTCTGTTGCTCTCTCTCCTGCTCTCTCCTTCTCTTTTGCTTTTTAGAGGGTAGGCGACAGACGAGTCGCCGTAATTGTAACGTGCGAACTGCACAGCCCGTAAAACTTTTGTTTGCATACCCTGTACCACACCTTAGGTAGGGTAGCTTTCTGTATGTGGTATAAGACATTAATCTATATTATAATGTGAAGTATATAACACATAAATATAAATATTGATCTCTAAGCTCTTATTGATTCCTTGAGTAGCTGATTGTATCAAATTTTGTATCTTTAATTTGTCTATCTAAATCGAATTTGTATATTCAACTAAAAGGTAATCAATCTTTTGAAAAATTCAGAGATTTTATTAGGAGCTTTCGGTATACATCGTTTTTCTATATATTCATACTATTGCTAACTATTTAGAAGAAAGAGAAGCTAAGAATGAATCAAGTTTGTGCAGCGGATTATATACATACATACACCAGATAATTTATACATTTTTTTTTTGTTGGTTGAAATGAATTTAAGAAAAGTCTTTGAAATTGAACTTTGACATACATACAATTATAACTATAGAACATTTAAGATATAATATAGATTTATAGATATAAGCATATATGCTGTATAAGTATTTATATGAGTATATAGTATAAGGTCGTATAGGTACATGTATGTAACATTTATGTATATATTGATATCTAGTGATAATCAGACTAAATATATTTTTGCATATGTATGTAAATATTCATTGGACTTGCAGCTATAGGGTAGCTGTTAGTCGGTCTTTGCGACACAAAGTATTTTGAGTTGTTTCTCTTTCTGCGCCTTTTCAATTTGCTAAATAATATGTCATTCGAGGAGGCGATCAATCCTTGCAAGCGCATGTATATAGATATATATATTTGTATATATGTATATATGGGTGTATGTGTGTGTGTTGCATGTGAGCACGTTGAAACGGGAGTTGAATTTTTTATTGCAATTCGTTTTAATTTATATATGTGTATACATACATACATATGTATGTATGTATATGTATATGTATATATTTAAGGCCTTGCGCGATATTTGAATATTTTACGGTCTCTGGCCAAGTTTTGTGCCGAGTCAAGAATTAATGAAATTTCAGCCAGAATTTATATCAATTTTGTATTTAATTTATTTTTTTTTTTTTAGCTGCTGCCTGTTGCTGCAGCAACAGTTGCTGCTGCTACTGCTGTTGCTGCTGCTGCTTATCGCTTGCATCAACTTGCATTTCGACATTTTCCTTTGAAATTTTCTCAGCGAAAGGTTGAGGTCCAGCTAATTAACCCGACGCAGTTTCCTGCACATAAAACATTTGTGGGAAACGTAATAAAAAATGTGTATTTTGATTGCATTTTATATACGCATTTATCTCTCCCTCTCTCTCCCTCTCTCTCTCGCGCTCTACCTCGCTCTGTCGTTCAGGAGCCAAAGGAGCAAAGGAGAGCAAATAAAAATGAAGAAGCGGTAGCACTTCTGTTAACAGTTTTTATGACTTTGACAATTGACCCGCTGCAGAGCTGACCACCAAGGTGGAGGCTGGCGATGGCAGGATCGGTTCGACTCGGATTGGTGGCAGCCGCAACTTGTGGCAGCTACCAAATAAGCTGAGGCCAAGCTGCACGCTTCCTGAGCCGCATTTGTGCATTTGAATGTTTCATGTTTACGGCGCGCTTACTTGTTGTTGTTGCTGCAGTTGTTGTTGTATTTAAGGCCAGACATGGCCATGACAAGCCAAGCCGAGCAATCCTTTCCAAGAAACATAACGCACTGAACATGAACATGAAATCCATTTGTAAAACATGCTGTTGCTGTTGCTGTTGCTGTTGCTGTTGCCGCAACGGCAGCAACTGTTGCTGTTGCAATTTGAGTTGCTGCCATGACAAAACCGGGCCAATGCACCGCTTCCAATTGGCAGCGACTGCCAGCAATCCCGGCCATCCTTCCAGTTCTTGATCTCTCCCGTCTCGGCGTGGCTATGGGAGGTATGCTCCCAGTTGGCAACAGCTACCAGCTGCTGACTAAGGCATTAGACATCCATCGCCAGGCCAACTGCGCAGCCAGCTGCAGTCAGCCAAGCAGCTAGCGCCTAAACAGCCTAAGCAGCCAAAGCAGCCAACCAACTCACAAACCAACGAACCAACCATCCATCCATCCATCCATCCAACTAACTATCCATCCAAGCAGCTATCCAGCTAGGCTAGCCAGCTACACTGTGCGAAATCGTATACAAAGTTTGATCAGCATTTTTTTGGTTTTTTATTTATTCATTCTTCACTCTTATTATGGTCTATAAATACTCTAGAGAGCGTTTGATTATAAATAAATTATGTTAAAATAAAAGATTACATTTTTTTCCAATTTTGTAAGTCAAGTGAAGATTTTTTTCGAGCTATACAGAAGTTATTATTATTATTGAGAATTATTGAGAACGACTTTGCTTACCTAACTATTATAGAGGAATCTGGAGATGCAAAAATTCCTATATCTATATAAGAATGAATTCTATATTGGAATTTTTTATATCTTCTTATTAAAGTAAATAAATATGTTAGCAAGAAAGGCCTATTTCTTAGCCTAAACTTTTAAATTATTGTAAGATATCATTCAACTCTATTTCTAAAATTATTACGAAAAAAAAAAATAATAAATATAAATTTAAGCAATATATCAATCGAATCAAACTTTAACTAATCTGAGCGACTATTAAATTGAAATTAAGTGAGTGAAGCTAGATACACAAATCTATAAAAACTGATTAGTTACACAAAAAAAAAAATAATTTCTCGCTGTGTAATAGTTAAGCTTGGAGCTGCGAGTGCAGCCCGCTTGCTTCTTAGCAGCTCGAAGTTGAATGAACCAAACGAGAGTAGGGCACAGACAACTGCGGCGGCAACGGCTGTGCGGCTCTCTCCTGTGCCACTCGTGCGTTTCCTTCAGCAATTTCGCAGCCGATTTGCCAGATGCCAATGTGGATACAGCGAATGGGGCTTAGATCGAGGTCTAGGCGCTTGTGGTTGCGATTCCTTCTTGGTCGCCGCAAAATTACGTATACGGTGGTGGTGGTGGTGGTGTTGGTGGTGGTTGTGGCTTCCTGCGGTGCAGTTCGCTCCGCCAACGGCCCCGCAGTTGGCCAACTTCATTGGCTGCCTAACAGGCAGGCCCGGCCAGAGCCCAGCCAGAGCTCCGCTTAGCCGAGAGCTAGACAATTTCATTGGGAAAGCTGGGCTTAGCATGAAAAACCATTTAAGTGCTTTCCCAGGCGCTGAACCGCTAACCAATTGTATGTCGGCATCCTGAGAACGACAGCAACAGCAATGGTAAAAGCAACAGGTGAACATTTGCCTGCAACACCCACCTCTCCCATACCTCCCCCCTCCAATCCGACCCCCTTTGAGTCTGTGTCACTTGGCTGGGCAGGCGAGGAGCTGGCAGAACCCTTCATTACTCGAGCAATTGCAGCGGCAAAACTGGGGCTATAGAGGCTACACAGCGCAGGCATAAGCAGGGCATTCAACTTGTTACACACACACACACACACACACACATACAGAGATACTTGTACACTCACACATACACTGTCTGACTTTTCACACAATATTTTCCAGCATTTTTGTTCGCCCTTTTTCTGCTGTTTTCCTGCGCTGTTGCTCGATTTTGTTGTAGCTGTTGCTTGAGTTGTTGTTGTTATTATTGTTGCTGTTGTTGCTGCTGTTGCTCTCTTTGTGCATGTGGATTTTGTCTGTGGCCCTGCCGTTGCCTTTTTGCTGCCTCGCATTTGCGTTTGCGCACTATTTTCCATAACAATAAAAAACAACCAGTCAAAAAGGCGGCAAGAAAATTGTGATGAACTAGCAGTTACCACGTAATATCAGCTCATCATATTGTAGTATCTATATAATACATATATAAGCATATATCCTATATTAGCTCTCTTTTACTTTTACTAGCATTTCTCTTCTTTAAGATATTCCATGATTTCCCATACATATATTTTGTGCTATTCACATAACTTTATTTTCCTTACTTTCTGGTACAGGGTATATATATACACACACACACACATATACACATATATCTGAAGTTCAGCTCAAGTGCCTTTCTCTAAGCAAATGCCGTTTGAGGGCTTTGCTTTGTGGGCTGTGTGGATCCACAGCTGGACCCACTGTCATTTGCTTGGCTTGGCAAACAATAACAACTACAACAACAACAACAGCAAAGCATTATCTGCAGAGCAGAAGCCATTTGAGGTAGCTTCACACACACACACACACACACACACACATAGATGTCAACTTAATATGCACAACACAAAGTTGAGCCCAGGCAAACAAAGTTGACAAATTTCTTCACTTATGCACTTAAGAGCTAATCTATCCTGACGCAGATAAAGCGTAACCCACTAAAAGGCTTCAGGTAAAATATTTATAAAATAAACATGTATGCCTATATATAGAAAAGAAAATGCATTATTTTATAGAATTAATCTCAAAGTGAAAACGGAATTTTTTATGAGAAAAATAATACAAATAATATGTGTATGAAAAATGTTTATAAATTAAAATGTTTTTAGTTACTAATTTCTGATCTTAAGGTACCCCTAAATAAACTGTAAACACATCATGAAGGCAGCTTTCATATATGTAACATTTCTGAGTAGCTCAAATATATATAAAATATATAATCGTATATATTTGTACTAAATGTTTTATATGTATATAAAAAAAGTTTAATAATAAAAATAAAAATAAATTACTATCCTTATTTTTGTTAGAAATTCTTCTTTACGTAGATATTTTTTAACAGATCCTAAAAAATATAAATATAATAAAATTTATATCATACTTATATCAGTTAAGGGAAATATTATTTATGAATTTTTGGAAAGATTTAAGGATATAATAAATTGAAAATCTGAAAAATTGCTTAGAACAATTAACAGAGATCAACAAACAACTGGAATTACTCTAGTTTAAGGATCCCCTATTATACTATGTCTTAAGCTAAGATAGAACATGAAAATTCAATTCCGTAAAGTTTGCTCTTAAATAAAATACATTTCGCAGACCTGTTTACTACTGCTTGAAACGCCCAAAGTTTTTGGGTTTGTTAAAAATATTTGATTTTGGGGTTCCACAAATCCGGTCAAGCATTTTCAGGCCACATCGAAACTGTACGCAGGCCAAGAAAGGAGATCACGAACCCAAAAATAAAACGAAATGAACAAAAGTAACGTATACAAAAAGATGAAGTAAAGCAATCAGGAGATGGTGGCGAGGACGAAAGGATTGCGCAAAGGTAAACATATATAAAAATTGGATAAACAAGGCTTCGTCATGCCATGCAGGTGTGTGCGTGTGTGTGTGTGTGTGTATGCATGACTGTATTTGCTCACAAGTATCCCTTTTTTCGTGGGAGCCGCACTGCAACAGGCAACGACCAGGCAACAGGTAGAGGAGACCACAAAACTGGTTTCGCCAGATTCCAAGTCCCAAGGAGCGGCCCCTGACTTTCTGACTCTGACTCTGACTCTGACTCTGGCTGGAACTGGTGGCGACTGCGCTGTGAGTGGCATACAAAGCAGAACCAGTTTGATCCTCTCGCCCAGCGAATGAGTTGGCGTAAAAACAATTTTAATGTCCTTCTACCCAAGTCCATAAAGTCATGAATAATCGCCCAAGACATGTACGTGCGTGGAGGATATGCCCAACAGAGTCCCAAAGTGTTTCAGGCTCTCTTAAGCCAGTCAGCCAGCCAGGCAGTCAGCGATTCAAGGTCCAGGCCCCCACGTTGCCAGCAACGGCTGCCCCTACCCTCCCTGCACAGCCCAGTCAACTCTACCTACCCCTGTCGCTGCCTTGTGCCCCCCGCTCTGTTCCTGATTTGTTTGCTGTGCCGCGCACTTGGTCTGCCTTGCTTTGTTTACTAGACTCTGTATTCCTCTTCTTCTTCTTATTTTTTTTCATCATCTCCCCCTGTCACTCGATCTCTGTCTCCCTCTCTCTCTCTCTCTGTCTCTGTCAATTCAGCTACATTTGAGACTTGCTGTTGCCCTCGATCCTTTATACTTTTAGCATTCGCAGTGATGACTGTACTTACACTGAGAACTGGAGCTAGGCTGGACAAGGGGCACTTCTTTAGCTTATATTTTAAATTAAATTTAACTAGTTTTACCCCTGATTGTATTTCTCTATTTACAATTGATCATAAGACAGAATATTTACTAAGGATATTCATTAAATACATGATTAAAACAAACCTGTTAATGATTCCAATTGGCTGATGATTAAATTCAATTCAACTTAGATTATAAACAGATCATTTTTATAGATCAATGATCAGTCCTATAGATAATAAATAGATTGTATAGACCATAATCTTTTTGAATGAGCTGTTGAAATTATGATCTACATGAAATAATAATCATATAGAAACTAATGTAAGTAAATATTGATCATATTATATACGAATGGTCTATGCTACATATATCATATTGTAGCAATCTCAGATGCTTTTTTATCAATATTCCTCTAAAGTAGATATTCTTTAGAGCCCATCTATGAAGCCATTTTGAACATAATATAAATTTTGTCATCATGCAAGATCATTTTAAATAGATCAAATATCATAAATCAAATATATGTTAAACTTCTTTTATAAGAGATCAACTTCAAATATCCTTTCTCAACTCATTTCTGGATTCGATGTAAAAATTTAAAAACATGATCAGTTATACGCATTCGTTTCCTTGAAAATCCTTCAAGATAAACAACGAGCGATCGACAACGAAAAAATGATGAGAAGAAAAACAAAAATCAAGAGTGACAAAAAACTGAACAGAAGATCAAATACTTATTTGAGTAAACAATCAGCGCATTCCAGCGAAAAAAAGGGATACGCGCGCCGAGTCAGCAGAGCGGGCAATGGAAGGGGTTGAGCGGAGCGGGGGCACACAGGAGTGGGGGCAGGGGCAAGCAAAGACCAAGCAAAGGCAAAGATACAAACACACACACACACACACACAAGAAAATAAACCAGCCTGGCGAGCAGCGAGCAGCGAGCAGTGAGCTGCGATTATGATGACGACGATGAAATGTTTACATTTCCCCACACGAAGCCAACGCCAAGTGAAATCCAAAGCCCCCAGACAACAACAACAGCAACAACAACAACAACAACTGCAACTGCAACGGCCACATCTCGAAATAAACTGAAACCCTTGAAAGCAACTCCTGCACAGCTCCTTAGAGGCAGGCAGCAAACGACGAGCAGCCAGCGGCGAGCGGCAGGAGAAGTCACAAGAGATCAAGTGAAGGGTGAACCAAGAAAAATCCGAAGAAAAACAAAAAAAACCGTGGGCACTGAGCATGCCGAACAACAAATGCCCTTAGAAATCGGATGTGTATATAGTTCGTATGTGTGTGTATATAGAACTACAAGAAATAGGACGATCTTTATGGTAGATACAAAACATATATGGTTTATGTGTGTGTATATAAGGTCCGTGATATAGTAGACATTTAAGATACATAGATAGAAATCATAAAGGGTTTGTGGATGTGTGGATTAATATTATTATTATTCGTTTCTATCATCATTCTTATTATTAAAATTCTCTTTGTCATAAAAATGATTATTATTATTAACATTATCAGCATAATTTTAATATTTCATTCAAAATTCGTACTATAATAATTCATTATCATGATCCTTTTGATGACAATTTGTATTGGGTTTCTGATCATCATTAGCAGTATAAAAATCATTTTCAATTTCTTTGATTATCTTTCAATTCTCATAACCATTTTCATTATGAATATCATTATCATAATCACAACTGTTATACTATGTGTTTGAGATGATTATCAGTATACATTGATCATTAATATTACAATTCTTGCTGTCTTCATCATTATGATTGTCATCATGAATATCATTATCAACTATATCATCATTAACTATCATGCTATTTATTATGATTATCATTATCATTATACGCATCCTGCTCAGGCATTTATAGAGGTAGTTGCCTCATTCCACACCCCACTGCGTGACAAATTTCTAATACCCTAATAGATAGAGTATAAAGAAAAAGGATTGTGCGCGTCGCAGTTGCAGCGCAGCGTCCAGAGGTGACGGCAGTTCATTGAACCAGGCAACAGGCCGACAGGCAGCAGGCACCAGGCTAGGCACACACACACAAACACACACACGCGCTCGCAGAGGCAGGCAACGATCTGTGGCAGCCACATGCAATAGGAGGAGGACACAACTAGCTGCAACTGCAACTGCAGCTGAGACTAAGACAGAGGCTGCGGCTGCGGCTGCAGTTGCTGCTGCTGCGACTTCGACTGGGGCCTGTCCGCTTGGGTTGTGTGTGGCCAAGGAGTTTTTCCTGCTTTTCTTGTGGCATCCTCCTCAGCAGCAACAGCAGCAGCAGCAGCAGCAGCAGCAGCAGCTTGATCGTCGGGCCATAAACAGGCGCAGGCAATGGGAGATCTTTTTTTTTTTATTATTACAGCTATTTGCGGCAACAGGAAGGAAATTGCTCTCCTCTATAATCCTCCGCACGCTCAGTCGGCGTCGGCGTCAGCGTCGGCATTTTCCCCTATGTAAAAATAGATGAAAATGCAATTTAGCTGCGCGTATCTTTTGTGGATGCAACATCAGCCGCAGCAGCAGCCGCAACCGCAGTCGCAGCTCTTGGCGGCAATTTGTGCATAGACAAAGGAACAGGAATTTTGTCTCTAATAGCTTTTCTTTCAGCTGCAGCAACTGAATGGCTATGTATGTGTGTCGCTGTATCTGTGAGTGTAAAAGTATCTTTTTTAGCTGGCCCTACATATCCCTCTCACTCTCTCTCTCTATCTCTGTCTCTCTCACTCTCACATACGCTCTCTGCTCTCCTTGCTTGATTAATTTGCATATAAATAGAAAAAGTTCTTTTTTGTTTTTTTGGTTGCGATTGATCTAATTTTAGGCATTCCAAGTGGCCCAATCGCCGCATCCGATTCGTATCCCAATTGCGGTTCGCGTATGTCTGGGAAATCGACAAGAAACACATCATATGGCCAAAACGGGGAATTGCTTAAAAGCCCCATCAAACTGAAATGGCCATCAATTAAAGATCCATTTACATTCGCAAGTGGATCGATCCTTGAGTTGGCTACTTGAAAGTTGAAAATAATGATGTATTGAAATTACCATACATCATATACATATATGTATATGTTTTAGTATTGAATAATCATGTGACTAAGGTGAAGGAACTGAGGATTTTAGGAATAACTCAAACACAGCATAGAATATAGATATTTATAAATAGATGTACATTTAGCTTATTATGTAAAGTTGAATCCTGAACATTCTTTTAAAATCTAATTAGATTGCTAAAATTTTGTTTGAGCAGGTACTATCAAGAGATCATTTGAATTATATTATAACAAAACTCTCCTACTTTATGAACAGTACATCGAAATGAATGCTTATATATTTTTTAGTTAATACGATGTATCGAAAATAAGAAATATCCATTTATATATGTATATAATTAATTAATGCTATCCTGGCAACATTTTATCAAAACGCTTTTAAGCCAGTCTAAATCTTAACTTACAAGAAAGTAGAAATATCAAACAGAAGAGATCCGATTTTGAGCTGAGAAACCAATTCTCAACGTTTTGTATTTTTTTTCCTTTTTTTAGGGTAAATTTCGAGACAATGTATATGTTAAATAAAAAGACATTTTAGACCTCTTAAGGTTCACAGCTGCAAGCTGATCCTTTATCAATGAAAACAAAAGATCACTGATCGTCCATATGAATTGTATTTACTTTCACTTATTCAAACGTATGTAAGTTCCCATAATTTATCACTCACACATCATTAGCCGGGGCTACGATAAGCGGTTGAGCAGCAAACGAGCAAACAAAGCTAAATTCCGATTTTGTGGAGTAATGTGGGAACTTTGAGTTGAAATCGAATTTCAATTGCAATCGCATTACTTATCCTGGCCAAGGAGAATCGCCTCGACGGCAACTGCGGGTACTTGTGTTTATGTAAATGTCTGAAAGGAAATCATTATTAAGATTGACATACCCACACAATATATAAATAACAATTTTGCCTCAACCCCTAGGCGCGCAGAGGGCGGCCCACATCGCGGGCCTCAAGTGGGAGAAGCCAAACTCCGCCGACTTGTTACGGAAATAGCGCACCAGCATATGATCAGCCGTTGTTCGGTAGTTCTCCGGCTCCTTTTCTACCTCCCTCCCTCCCTGCTTCACTCACTCCATGCCTTCCTCAGCAGCGCGCTAGGGGTTAATTCAACCCCTAGCAGAACCTGAGACTATTTTTGTTGTTGTTGTGTTTGTGTTATTGTTAACCGCTTAACAGATTTCCTGAGCGTGGCACACAAATTACTCAACACCAAACACAATTTGAAGACAAACGGACTCTAAGGGCGTAGGTTCGACTAGCATGTACCCTGGAATGTTCAGTGAGCTATTACAATTGGAATTTCAGCTGGAATAATATTAGATCTGAAATACTTGAAGTATCTGCAGAGAAACATGTTTTATTTGCATCCATTTAATAGAGCATTGATATGTATTTCAGACATAATATACTATATATTCTGGGTTGTAGTTATGAAATAACTCTTCTATTATACATCTACTATATATTCTAAATTCTGGTTATAACATAATCCATCTATTATATATCTTCTATATATTCTACATTCTAGTTATAATATAAACCATTTATTATATATCTACTAGATATTTTCTTTATTAAAACTAACTAACACATTCATACGTCTCACCAATATACCCGTTACGATTCCCATTCAAAATGTACGGGGTACAACTGTTTGTCAAATCCTGCGGGCTCGAGTTTCATTTCGAGCGTGGGCGTGTTCGTTGTGTGCTATTCGTGGAACACACGCGTATCGCAGCACGCACATCTCCCGAACAATGCAGATCCTTTCACTTTTTATCCTTTTGCCTGCTGCCTTCGTCTGCCTTGTGGCTATTCATGCCGCATTGCTGATTAACTTTGGCTGATCTTTTGATTTCTCACTGCCTGCGTTTACACCTTAATCCTCACAGCAGGACAAAACGCTTTGTTTGTCGTCAGAGTTCTTGGGTCTTTGTTATCTTCTTAAGATCTTCCTTAAGATCGTTCATTCAACTTTGCGGTCGCTTTGGCAGGATCACATGGACTATTCTGTTAGTGGTGATGATATTTAGATACAAAACTATTTTCCGCTTATCTGCAGTTGAGTTTATTTTTCCTTTGTTTGTAAACATGCTGAGCGTTGAGTAGCTAGGGAGTGATGGACATTAGATTTGTTGGGCTAGGAATGGATTTAAGATAATATAGATTTGAGCATAATATATATTTGATGATTCATGAAAATGTAGTAGCATCAAATCTCTCTAGGTTATATGGTTTCCTAATAAAGTTTTAATCTGTAACTCTTTGCTCTCTTTGCTTTGAATATTGGATGACTTAGCGACGCCTTCTAGAGAATACTAAAGAACACTACTCTAATCACTTCTTCTCTATTAATATAGACTATACGGTGTATCATTCAGCTCTACTCTGCTCTTCTGACGACTCTACTCAGTCTCTGTGTATTCTTTGAACTATTTCATTATATATTTTTATATTGACTACTTAGTTATATAAGAGTAGTTCATAGATCCGTTTTTTAATGAATCAACAATTACTAAAGTACTCAAAGAGTATAGAGTATAGGTAGTTAAAGGTTCCTATTTGATGGGGAATCAACACCTAGTAAACTATTCATAGCGTGTAGAGTATATTCATAGAGTATAGTGTTATATACTCACAATTTATGGGCTTGTAAACTCTACTTATAAAAGAAATTCAGGCTTCAATTCAGTTCCCAACCGTATCGATCCTGCCCACATCTTTGCCAATCATTTGACTACTGTATTCCCTGTTGCTGTTCACCTCCCTCCTGCTCGCACCTCCTGCTTTCCCCCTCTGCTTTCGCACTTCCCCAACTCCCTTGTCCTGCATAATTCGAGTGCTACAACAGCCGTTGATCAGGCGGCGCGTGTTCGACGATGATTTCGTTGACGAAGTAGCTGAGAGAGAGAGAGAGAGAGAAAGAGAGAGAGAGAGGCCGAGTCGCTCATTGACCTCAATTAAGGCCAATCAAATGGGACGATCCTTCAGTGAGCCCGCAGAATTTTCATCTTTTTAATTCAGGGCTCGACGATGGCTCGAGAGTTGCGCGCGCGACTTTTTTCATTTTTGAATTGTTTGGCAATTAACAAATTGTCCGGGGGTTGAACTCGAATGGATCCTGCAGCAGCGTCGCATTCTCAGTTGCGATATTTATTAGTTTTTCATTTGCCAGCGCCGCGTTTTCCCATGGCAACAGCAACAGCAAGCAGCTTGAGCGGCTGGGAAAAATAAAGAAATCGTGCAATGAACCCTTTCCACACACACACACACAGTCGAGCGCGTACGTGTGCAGGGAGCACTAGCACTTGGTGGCACGCTAAGCAGCCTGAGCAGCCACTTGGCAGCGCCACATGCACCCATTTCCATTTGCACACACTCTTTCTTTTGAGATACCCTGTACATATGCAAATGGGGTATACTGACATGTTGTGTTTGTGTTTTTTATAGAGTATTCTTGATCTAAATAAAGCTAGGTTTTCAACTCTCGGGTTCCTTATGCATAATGAAAGATAGTTTCTTTAGCGATATACATATCGATTTCGATAACAGAGTTAATCAATCAAGCCTAGTGAATTCAGGACTATCTTAAAGGCTCTCAAATTCTTTCGTGTGACATCATATGATTCTTCTTTTCTTACACAACTAGGATTATATAGATTTCTAGCTATCATATTGACAATATCTATAAATATAAATATCTATGTTTCATTTTAAAAATCTGAAATCGATAAGATATATCGCTCAATCAGGCGTCTTATATTTGAGTATATGACTATACTTTTTTATAAGATCTATCCCTCAATCTGTTCTCTTTCTTACTCTACTTATTATAAGATCTATCAATCACATATATATAGATATATAGATTCTACTTTATTCTACGTGCACTCTCTCACTCTTTTCTTGAACTCACTTCCCTTCGATTACGAAGTATCTGTCAGTCCGCACGCTTTCCCAAGCTCCTATTGACTTCTTTCTTTTCTGCTGGCTCATAGGCGCAAAAAGGGGGCCATTGTCCCCGAACCCATTGGCCTGACCACCTCGTCTCGTGCCTGCGCCCCCCTGCCCCAACGACTGCTAATGGATTCTTAGCGGCCTCTGGCATTATCATTGTCCAGCTCCTGGGCGAATGCACTTTGGCTGCCTGGCCAAAGGTTTTTCCTGCTTGCCTATCGCTTTTTCCATTTCCACGCTGTTCCCGGTGGAAAAACTCAACATTTTTCTCAGCTTTCCTGCTTCTTCTATTTACGTTGCATTTGCTGTGTTTGATTCTGATAAGCCGCTGCGGGTCTTCCGCCACGACAGAGGATTTCCAGCCCAGGGGCAATGCTCGAATTCGTATTTCTCGTATTTCTCATGTTCCAGAATTGGTTTCTTACTGTAGCCCGATAACAGCATTTGTTTGTTTGGCTCTTGGTCAACGCCCCCGTTGACACCCTCCGCTTGCCTTATCAGATAATTGCCAGGAGAAACCGCAAAGCTGGACAAGGCTCTCTCTCTCCATGGCCAGCCACAAATATCATTTTATTGAGCAAATATTTTTATAGCCGTCTGATTCATATAAAAGATAGCAAAAACAGATGAAAGAGCAGGAGGAGTGAAACAAAAAATGTTTATCGCATTTGCTTTATTGATTTTTTATTGGGCAACGCATACTGTGCCAGGATATGGTTTATATGCGTGGAGTAAGAGAATCGTAGAGGGAGAGAGAGAGAGAGAGAGAGAGAGAGAGAGAGAGGGAGAGAGAGATAGA
>NW_022045892.1:771752-830795 GCF_001654015.2 Drosophila navojoa
TACAATATAATGTACATCATATCCTATAATAATGTACATCATATGATATAAATACTTAAGAACTCGTGAAAAAAAAAACTAGACTTGTACAGATCAAAATCAAGAGAAAGTATAGATATTTGGCTGATAGTTCCACTATGTATGTACATAATTATACATACATTTTCACAGATTTTCTTCAGCTAGAGTATTTTCTCTTCGACTGACTGGCTGAACCCATTCGAACACCTTCTATTCATGCAAATCTATTGATTTCCGATATTTCGGGGTCTGTTTGAGGTCAGGCATATGGTCGACATCGTTGTTAACGCAAACGCCAACGCCAACACTCACCTTGGCAGCGGCTTCCTATAGCCGAAAAAGATCCCCCACTAGAAAATAAAAAATCTGATGAAAGCCAAAAGAAAGATAAAAACGTGCACTTGGCTGAGTGCTCCAATTATTCACGATATGCAGTTGCAACATTTGCGGCATTTCTTGCTAACTCAGTAAACCCAAGCCGTAGCTAGCCGAACCCGCTGACCCCACCACGACCCCTACTTGCAGTTACCACCCCTCTCCCCGTGGCTCAACGCAAATGTGGGTCATTTGGCGTCAACATTGGTTCAAAATGAACTGCGACAGCAAAAAAATTCGCTGCTAGCCAGAAAATCGCCCTAAAAAACTAAAGCTAGGCGTAAAGCATACGAGACTAGACCACTCCCCCCCTCCTCCCAAACAGCCCCCTTCCAACCCTGCCTGCCCTCCCCCCCCCTGCACCGTGTACAGTGCTTTACCTTCAGCTGAGCTTTTTGTATCAGGCCCGCTGCACGTCCCCTTCCAGCGCCCCACCCCTCGAGCAACCTTCTAGGCAGCGAGGCTACGACTTCTGCTTAAGCAACAAATATCGAATAATGCGAACAACTCTTGTCCCCTTCTGACTTCGTCTTCTTGTTCTTCTTCTTGTTCTTCTTCTTGCTCTTCTTCTCGTTCTTCTTTTGCTGCTTGTTTATCTGACTCTTATTCTTCTTCTTGTTTGTTTGCCTTGGCACTCCGCAAATTCTGGTCTGCAACTACAGCGAATTTCTTTGCAACATTTTCGCTTTCCTAAATCAAGTCTAAAACCACGTAGTTATTGTCGTTTTTTTAGTTGGCTTAAGCTTAACCCTAAACACCCTAGCAAAAACATAAGTAAAGGTTGGCTAAAACTATTGAGATCTATTTTAGTTCATATAAAGCATATTTAAGATTTTTTACAAGTTTGAGGGGGCCTACGGTGGAATTTGATAAAGATCTAGCTGGAACAGTTTAAATAACAAATACTTCATCTAAAAGTAATCACATTTCTGATCATAAAAGCTTCAAAAAACTTATGTACCCGCTTTGACATAGTAAATAGAGCATAAAAAATGTAGATTTACCTGAGTTTTAGCTATATTCTGAACTCTAATTGAAATACAAAGCTAGGCGCAGCCATCTTAACAGCCGCAGCTAACTTAACTGCCACTGCCCCCTCTCTCCATCTCGCGCTCCCTCTCTCTCTCTCTCTCTAGCTGAGTCTTATGCATACAAAATTGCATTTCATAATTAAATTAATTTGGCTGTAACTCATTTGAATGCATAATAGCGAAATCAAATATAAACACATATACATAT
Source organism: Drosophila navojoa (assembly GCF_001654015.2). The sequence goes on from NW_022045892.1 coordinate 773,388, forward strand.
ATACACCTGTACATATATACATTTATAAGTGTACGCATATGTGTGTGTATCGCTTATGATTTCACTTGCACATTACTCATACGCCGCTTGTGACGCCACTTGGTGCACATTGTTCCGAGTATTCATGAATGAATGTGTCAAGCAAACGAAGCAACAACAAATACAATGAGAACAACAAAAACAATAACAAAAGCTCTCAATGTAACTGTGTGCTGTAGAATTTTGTGTAATTTGCCAACATTGGCAGTTCGTCACAGTTAGAAATCTAAGAAATCTCCAAGCCTTGAGAGTGGAGAATTTCAGCTAATGACAGCAAAAGCAATAACAACAACAACAACAACAGAAGCAGCAGCAACTGGTCAACACTTTAGCCTGTCACACGAAGTGGTCACAAAATCGATGAATGAATGTGCAAAAGAGATGACAGCAAAAAATAAAAGACAGAAAAACCTGAAGCGCAAAACAAATGCAAATGAAAAGATAAACAAAAACAAAAACAAATACAAAAAAAAAAATAGTTGCGATCGCTATTGAGTGTCTGGGCAAGCAGATAAAAGCGAGCAGAGCTCAGCAAGATGCCAAAAGTAACTGGGACTGGCTAACACACACACACACACACACACACACTCACATACAGTCACACGCATTAGCTGTACAAAGCCACTTGGTTAAAATGAGCGGCTCAAGGTCATCACGCTTGCAATACCACACAAAAACAAACAACAACAGTAACATGCAGACGACAGAGCTTTGGCATCTAACTGCAGCGACAACAGCAACAGCAACAACAGCGAGCAGCGGCAGCGCCAGCGCCAGCAGCAGCACCAAACTATTCACAGTCGCACTTGCTGTCGACGCCGACGTCAGCGCCGCTGTCTAAAATGGCCTCGAATCAGCTGCAGCTCCCAAGTAACTGAAAAACAGGCTTACGAAATCACGAGTTATTTGAATTGAATGAGCCGAAGTTGTAGTTGAAGTCGCAGTCGTACTCGAAGTCAAACTCGAATTCGAAGACAAAGGCGAAGCCTCAGCACTTGTAATAGTTAGATACACAGACACACACAAGCACATGCGCACATGTATTATCCTCAGGCGCTAGTAAATTTCACACAGTTTTTCAATGAAGCTGCAGCCAAGCAGCACAGCGCAGCCAAAAACCGCAGCAGCTGTCGGCAGAGCTGCTGCACTTTACACTAGCGTGCTTATGTGTGTCTGTGTGTGGAGTTAACAGCGAAGATGAGATAGCAATTACAAAATTCATAAACACGATATGCTCGCGCTCTCTGCGCATTAGTTATTTGCTCTCTCTCTCTCTCTCTCTCTCTTTCCAAGTCCTACACACAGTGCTGTATGGAATGCTAGCGGAGAAAAAACATGTATATATAAAGCTTCGATCAAATGAACCGCAACTGCTTCGCATCATTGTGGGCGTCATCAAAGTTGCCGTTCACTTGCAATGTGGGCGGCTGAGACTGTCACAGCGGCCGCGACGTCAACATCGGCAGCAGCAGCAACTGCGGCAGAGGCGGGTGGCTGCTCGGTGGCGTGCCTTGGTGGCATTTGTGTCATTTGAAGTTAATTGCTGGGAACGAACGAGGGGCCGCACAACGTGGCTGTGACCGGATTTGTGTCACTCTTAAGGTTAACTTGTAATTATGATTATTGCATTGCCATTTGTCTAGCTGAAGCTGATTCTTGGTTTCTTCTGTTCTTCGGCTCTTCGGTCCATGAATATTGAAACTTCCAGCAATTAAGCACCCAAGGAAGTCAAAAGCTTTAACACAATAACAAACACACTCTCTGTCCGTTAGATGGCAACCTTATTATTTTTCAACAAATTAATCAATGTGGGCAACAAAGCAGGCAGCAGCTCACTTGACCCCAACTGGAGAGTGCGAAGAGTTGAGCGCACCAGGTTTTCCGTTTTGTGGTTGCTTTCGTCAAAATAAGAAAAAAAAAAAAAAAAAAAAAAAAAAAAGGGAAAAAAAAACATTTTGCGTGCGCTTTTTCCAGCAGCACCGTAGAAGCTTCCAGAGCAGCCCAGGCCAAAGCCAAGCCTCGGCCGACGAAGCACTGCCATAATGGAGTGTGAGAAAACTGAGCGAGAGAGCCGTTCAGCGCTTACCGTTAGCTGTTAGGCGAGTGCTGCATTAAAAAGGGCGCGCTCATTACGTGTAGGAAAGAAACACACAAAAACAAAAATGGCTGCCAGCCAAAAGCAGCAGCAATAGCAAAAGCAACAATAGCAAACGGGAATGTGCTGTGCAGCTGGGCAACTGCATTCCAATTGGAATAGCTTTTGGGAAGCGAACGATCCACAACTAGCAGGAAAATCTCACACACAAATACAAACACACACACACACACACACAAAGAGACAGAAAACTCCGTTAAGGAAAACCAAGTTAGTCTCACTTTTTGGGCTTCGCATCTTTGGCTAGTTTCACTGAGCCGCGTTGGGCCTGGAATTCAGGTCAAGCATTTTAATGCGTTGCAGCTTAGGGAGCTCTCTTATATTTTTTTTTATTTATGCTGGCAACTAAGTTTTTGCTGCGGCCATTCCCTTTACAGTTAGACGTAGGTACAAAATTTACATAATCATCTGCATATGCTTTTAGGCATAGTGACGTTATACAGCATTTGTAGCTCTTAGAATTACATACATTAGAGATACGAAAATTTAATGTATCTTCAAAACAATTTAATTTTGAAATATTTAATTTTAATTCGTTAAAATCAAATGGCACTTGCTTTACAGTAAGGATTGGCAGAAAATATACCTATTTTCACATAACAGCAGGGAAATTTAAGCTCAGCCAAGGGGCAATTTTGTAGACATTTCCCAATCACTGGGAATTCTCGAATGGTTGGTTAAAAGACCACACGTATGTTAATTCTAACTCTCCAAATGATCCAATAAGGTGTGTCATTCCGCAGGCGTAGCCATTTAATTTAATTCAAATCTTATGCGTTTCATACAATTTAGCATCCATTTGAAATCGAAAATAACAATAAACAAATTGGGTCTAGAGATTCCTTGATGGGCAAGTTGGCCAATGGGAAAACCAGTTTGGCCAAGCATTAGCCACAAATCCGTATTATAAACAAGCCAAAGTGAACAGCAATTAGAGTAAACGGCTCGAAAATACCCTGTTTCTTTAGATCTATCTTGTTATTTAACAACTACCAAAACTTAGCTTTGGATGAATTTGCTCGAATATGAGATACCCTAGTTTCTATTATTTTAATTAAAATTTATATGATATAATATTATTATTGTTTATTTTTTATTAATCTTTGCGATACACCAGATCTGTGAAATTCAGCTGACTACAAATATTATGTTTAACAAAAGAGGTTTATTTAAACCTATTGGCAGTACGGAGCATCGAACGTGTCTATACAAAAAGCTGGTATATCAAAACATTGGAGTATCCCACGCAGAATACCCATTTTTTTTGCTTTTGAAAACGGATTCGATTTAACGTTGACGAAGTGCACGACTTTGGTCTAATAAATAATGGAGCGAAAGGCGAGGGACGAGTGGGATAAAGCGAGCGGTAGGGGCGATTGGGTAAATAATTGAGAGACATAAGCAAAAACCCCTACGCACAGGCGGCGAAGGTTAATCTACACACGAAACGATCGAGAAGGAGGGAGGGAGGCTAAAAGAGAATGAGAGACAAAGAGAGAGAAAGACGCCTTTGTATGAAACACTTTGTAGACTTTTTTTTAATTAAAAGCAAATTTGGATGCCGCTAAGCAACAAAAAAAACACCAACAAACACAGCAACAATAATTAAGCAATTAATTTATATCGATTGTTGGGGAAAAAACAGCTCGCGCAGCCCACAAACCTGTTGATCAACGTTAGCCCAGTTATAGAACCCATTATTTGAATGGGCAGTACCCAGGGACTTTATCGCCCCTATAACCTATAAGATAGATAATTATAATACTGGGCAATGCCCAAACGTATAAGAGTTATGCAATCTATCGAATTATCCAATACTTACAAGGAAATATTATTTCAAGGACATTGTAATACAGCATACTATTACAGATGGTAATTTCATTATAAATTACAGAATATTGATAACCTTAAATCCAAATGTAAAATTCACCTATTTTACCTTATAATCAAAATTTGAACAAAAGAAAAATACTTTGAGAACTCTATTTCTCTCTCTATCTAATCTCCATTTTCATTGGTTCTAAAATCCAATTGGGATTCGGTCGTCTACATTTTATACACAAATTTCTTCAAATTTCCCAGGCTTGATTTACATACATATATGAAAAGCATTGAAAATAAATAATTTTATATTTTTTAACATTTTTGTTTATTGTTATAAAAATGTTAGTAAATCATTTTATATACAAAACTCTTTTTATATTTACATATCTAATTTCAGCGTGTCTTTGGTCTATAGTATAGCCCATAGTGTACTACACACACCCTTTGTAGACGGTCCGAATGATTCATAGTTTAGTTTTCAATATGACAATCAGCCTCTGACGAAATACGCTATAAAGCAATTAATTTTAATTGATATTGCAATTGTTTAAGTCTGTTAGCTAGAAGTTTAATTCCCTGAAGTAAAGCCATTCTAAAAGTATATGCAATAGATTTAATATGTATATTATACAACTTTAACATTAAAGTTCTTCGAATTACGTCTAGAACCGGAATTAGATTTTACAGTCAATCACTTCAATAAGAGTTACGTCAAAAATATTTCTCGATATTATATCATTTATACAAAGGGTAAATTGTAATAAGTTTTACTATAGCAAATCTATAGAATTTGAAGATACCCTTTTTATATTAAAACATTCTTTTGATAGATAATTTTAATATATACTGGAATTCATAGCTTATATATAACCTTATATATAACCCTAAAGTTCTCAATCTTTATTGATAATTTAACTTATACATAACAACGCTTCAAGTTTTCTTCATAGATATGACTCCCCCTCCCCCTAGACATAAAGACCCTCATACCCTTCTTCACACAATTCGTAATGCACACAGGGTATCGAACGAGAATGCCCAAAGGAATTTGCTGGGCATTTTGATTAACGATACGTTAATGATCCTTGCGTTATCTAAGGCTGTGAGCTCTCTCTGAGGCTGGGTAACGCCCCAGTATTTAAATATTGAAATACCATTATAATAAATACCATTAATTGCGGGCCGCGACTGAAATGGGGCGTAGGGTTCCCCCGTTTGTAAAATTGGTATGCACATAATATTAAGCTCAAGTGTGAAGCGGGGAAAAGTCATTTTGATTTCGGTTTCAGTGAGACGCGCGCCAGCGAGCGGGGCACGCGTTCTGATCGAAAACCCGTTTTCTTTGGGATGGCATTTATAAAATAGATGTAGCGGAATGCGCCGCGTTAGAAAATTTCCCTGTTACTATTTATAGCGCAGATTGCCGAGCAAAAAAAAAATGAAATGAAATGATAAAACAACAACAACAAGAGACTTCATCAAGATGCAATCGATTTGCAAGTGATGCGGGGAGAAATAAACAAACAGAGCAGCGTAAGCTTAGAGCCACCCACTTGCGGAGAGCGTGAGTAAGTAAGTAAGTAGGAGAGCGGCGTGAGAGCGCAGTGCTGAGAGCGCAGCTTTATGCTGAGCATGCAATAACAGCTAGCCCAAGTTGCAGAAGCAGCGTCGCGTCGACGGCGGCAGAGCGAAACGAGGACGAGCAGACGCGCTGCCACGAAAACTGCATTGTTGTCATATTTCGTAATACGCTGAAGCAACGACATCACGAAAGTACTAGGGGCTCTGTAAGAGGGGCGGTGCGGGCCTGGGTAGGAGGAGTGCGCAGAGCAGTAGTGGCAGGTCACAGCGACGAACGAGCAAAAGGAAGCCAAAGTGGAGAGCATGCGCTGCTGCAGACCAGCGCTCATTTGATTTCGACATGCGCTTATCAGGCAGCAAAAGAGAGAGAGAGAGAGAGAGAGAGCACAAAAGAGACCAGAGAGCGTGTGAGTCAAGAGCGTAAAGGGCGAACGCTCAAGAAGAGCGCCAACGCAGCGGCAACTGCTGCTGCTGCTTCTGCTCGCCACACACTGTCTTCGTATTAGTGAGCGCCAAGTCAAAATGTCAAGTTGCTGGCTGTTCGCTTGCGCTCTCTACCTCTCTCTCTCTCAGTTTCAGTCTTTATCTGCTCTGGGCCGACTGCGGCGTTTTAGCACTTTGGCTGGTTTTGCTGGCCGCCAAGCCAATTCAAACGCTCATTCCATTTCATCCGCTCGTCCGCGTCCGTCAACATCCCACTTAACGTTTTTTTTTTTCCATTTCGGTTTCTAGCGCACACGAAGGCTGCGACTCGGCTTCACACACAAACAAACAAACACACATACACGGCCATTTATCACATTTGAAAGCCGCCATTACAAAACACGAAACGGGAGCAGAGCGTAGACGACGATATTATTATCCACCCAGCGGCGACGACATCGATACCAACACCAGCAAACGTCGTAAAACAGGCGCGCGTGTTCGTCGTCGTGGCAGCCCCTCGAAACCCACAAACAGACAACACACACACACATATACAAACACGCTCATTTCTACTCTACACACACGCATACTAAGGCGCAGCCACATCGGCTCCAACCAACTCTTCCGCCCAGCCGCCGCTCCTCTCCTAACCGACAACCCAATTCTGCCCCTGTCCGCTCACAGTTCGGTTTTCGTGATCGTGCTCTCGTTCGTGCCCGACGTCGCGACGCTGGCTGCGGCAGCGACAGCAAAAGCAACAAACATTAACATTCAGGGACAACGACAACACGGCGACGGCGTCTGCGTCGACATCCCTACGTTTCAGTTCTGATTGGAGATTCGTGCGCCGCCGTTGCTTGCACGCGGCAATTGCTCAGCTCAGCTGTGAATTGTGTATTGAGTTATTTTCAATTCCGTTTTCAACCTATTCACAACTGTTGCAACTCTCGCCTGACTTTGCCTTTTTGCAATAACAAAAGAATATCGACGAATTATACGATCAAGAATAACGGCGAATAGAAGAAATCCGAAATCTGAAACAGTGCCTCAAGTGTGTGTGCTAACAGTTATTTAGCAAAACAAAAAGAACGAAAAAAAAAAAACGTGAAATCCAATACAAAATAAACTTTCCAACGCAACAACAAGTTAAAGACAACTAGGAGCGGATTACTAAAGCTGTCAAAAACGGTAAGTGCTGAAGAAGATGCAACAAACAAACTTTACATGCAAATATATGTATATATGTACATATGTGTATTTGTTTGTATTTGCATTTGTAAAGTGAATGAATATGAAACAGTAAAAACGTCAGCAACAAGTCTCGACCAACAAAACTTCTAACCCTCTCGCCGATTGCTCTCCACATTTTTTTTCCTTTCCAACAGGTCTCCAACTTGTGGATCGCTGACTTATTTTGTATTTCCTAGAATTTCTATAAACACTCATTTGCTTGTATGTATGTCGAATTATACTCATTAAAATGAAAAATCTGTGTGTGAAATTGTGGATATTTGATATCTGATAGATGATTTATGATATATGATAAATTACATTATATGTATATTTATAATATTTAAATAATCATGGTTATCTAAAATTATCTATTAGCAGAAAAAATATGAACAATTATAGAATCAACGGCTAAGATAAGAACAACAAAATCTCAAAAATTACAAAAATTAGAAAACAAATAATAAATAGTTTAACGTTATGTGAATGACAATTGATTATTTATATTATCTAACTTCTCTATGGGATATCCGACCTCGAGGGAACTTTTTGAATACCAGTTTATCGTGTATAGCTTTATAAATATGCTTTTTTAAAATAAATTATATTATATATTCATGAATGTATTAGATATACATATTTTGGTACAATAAGGAAACTCATAGTTCCCCTTAAATTTTATTTTTAATTTTTTAATAATTTTCCTATCGTTTTTCAAGTTATTCAAAGGAAAAATATTCTTAGCATAGTCTCCCAGCAAGCTCATAAAAATATAATAATATTGCTTGGCTTGGATAATAATCCAAGCCTCGTTTCATGCATCCATTGTGAATGCATAGTGAAGGCAGTCGGGCATATTGTATCTCGTACTGCAAAACAAGTAGCTGTACATATTTTATAGCTATGTAGATAGAGAGATACATAGATACAAATTGGTTTGTTGTTGTTGCTATTCGGTTTTGCTTCAGTGATCTTTGTCATTTTCCGTCTCCCATTTCCTTTTTATTTTCCAATTCGCCGCTGCACAACAAACCCAAACGACGATCCAAATCGGATCCGAATCGGATCGCATCGGATCACAATCCCAGCCCCATTCGTCAATCGTCAAACAGTCAGCTAGGCCGCACCCCTTTTGCGCTACAAAATGAAAAGAGAGAAGTAGGGCAGTAGAGGCACGGGGCTTGACAGAGGGGAGTGTGGGCCTCTAATAGCAGATCCCCGATTCGCGTGCAGTAGCTGGCTGGGCTGACACATTCCATTGCCTGGGCCTGTGAGTCCATGTGTGTATAGACAATAGTTGAGGCAATTATTCTAGCTATGTGACTGACTATACGATTCCCTATACAATCTATTATTTATTGTATTATTGTATTTATTTCAAATTATTCAGATATTAAAAATCTATAACCTTCTACTTACAGACCTAGAAAAATTTACTAAATTTGATTTGATCTTAACAATTTGTTATACCAACTCTTTGTACATGCATACAGGGTATATTAACAACAGCAATGCGTAATTTCTGAATGAACTCAGCAAACGAATGTGTGTGAGTGAGAGAGAGCAGGCGAACTATGAGTGTCGCAGCATAAATACATGCGTATATGCATAGATCTACAGCTCTCTCACTCTATGCAATGAAAGCTCCCAGTGCAGTTCCCAGCAGCCACAGTCGTAGTTGCAGCGCAGCGTCAACGTCGTCGTCACTTCCGCTGCGGCTTTATGGCAACCCTGGCGCACTAGCTACAACACCTGTGCGGGCCACACACACACAGACACAGAGTCAGCAAATACAAATTATGCAAATCACATTAAAGTTGTAGAAAAAAACTCAAATCCCAATCTCCAATCTCCAGTTGCTTTTTGTCAGCTTAACCCACTTCACACCAACAAGCACACACACACACTTATTTCATATTTGTATGTGTGCATGCAGTGTGCGCTAAGGAAACCAACTCAAACAACAGCAACAACAATAGGCGCACAACTAATCACACATAAATATTGCTGTTGTTTTGTTAATGAAACAGAGCAGCAGCAGCAGCGGCAGCAGTAAAAACAATAATAGCGTCGTGTTCGCTCTTTTCGTCTCTATCTCTTCTTTACTCTCTCACACAATCTGTGTCTCTTGCAAAGCTTTTTAGCAGCACACACTTTGCGCTCAGCACACGCGCAGCAACAAAATTGTTCTCAAATTATAACTGTTGTTCAGCCGGCGATCGCGGAGCAATTAAAAAGAGAGCGCTGAGCACAGACGCGCCAACATGACTAACGCTTTTGAACGCTTGCTACTGCCTATTGCAGTAGCACAAAAAATATAAAAACAAAGACGAAAATATAAATAAAAACAAACCACATGCACAACAACTGTAAGCTGAAACAATGGCCAAACACACTCTGCTCTTGGGCTTTTTCTGACGACAGGGACTTTTTATTGAGAACCATTTCCTGCACACACCCACACAAACTGATTTGCTCTTCTCTCCTGTCACATCCTTCTCTTGCGCTTTGAGAAATTTTTATCTAGTTACGTAGCGATTTTTATATAGTTACGCAGCGATTTTTTGACTACAATTTCCTGAATTTATTTATAAATAACAATCAATTTATACATTATTCATGAACCGCACAATCCGGTACATATTTTCTGTTCTTCCTTTAGTTATTGTTTTTTCTCTCTGTCTCTCTCTCTCTCTCTCTTCTGGTTATTTAAGCCAACAGCCAACAGCTGTAAAGCTCCTTCCTAAAGAAATGCACTCAAAAGAGCGCAAAAAATTCCCAAAAATAAAAAACAACAAATTATTGACAATGCGCTTTGCCATTCGTTGCTGCTTATTGCTTTTCTTATTCTGCTTCTTTCTTCTTTTGCCTTTCGGCTGAATTCTTTAGTTACTTTTGCATTGTTGTTGCTGAATGCGCTACTGATTTTTATCACTTGACGTGCTGCGCTTTTATCTCAAGCAGTGCATCATACATACAAGCACAAACCTACATGCATTTTTTAAAGGTTTTATGCAATTGTTTGAGCGCGTCATTAGCCCTCAAGTTAACAGTTGCTCGACAGCAGCTCGCCACAAGGAAAAGCTGCAACAACAAATCCAGCAGCAACAGAAGCAGCAGCAGCGGAATTTAAAAAGTGGAACACAACAACAACAAAATACTGTCCAAAAGCAGGCAAAATAAAAGAAAAGGTCAGTGACCAAAATATGTTTTGCAATTGAGCAAAAACAACAACAGAAACAACAAAAGTAAAGCTTCGAGCTGAAAAGAATGTAGCAAAAAGCAAGCGAAGTGATAGCAACAACATTTTCGAATTTCTACAAATTTTTCTGCTGCCTCTTCGGTTTTTTTCTCTTTTTGGGCAAAGGAAGTGGGCCAAAAGTTATAAGAAGAAAAATATGCAACGTCTGCCGAAAGGATTTCAACATGCGAATAACCAAAGCTTAAGCTCACAAAGACAGAAAAAGAGAGAGAAAATGTGTGCGGGAGTGCAAGCGAGAAAGTGCATGAGTTCCGCACATCCGTCTGCAGCCTATTTATTTTGTAAGCGCTTTAATTCAATTAACGCCGCCGACGTCGCTGCCAGCGTCGTCAGCGCAACTCAATGTCCAATGTCCGCGTCAAGTATTCGCCCAGTTGTGGCCAGGCGAAAAATCGTTTCCTATTTTGCATGCGATTGGTTAAAGCAACGGCGAAAACACTGAGGACTTATGCATGTATGCATGTATATGTGTGAGTGTGCAGAAAAAAGGCAACATCAGCAAAAATAAACGTGCACACACACACATACATACATATGTATGTATATACGTATAAAAATAAGCAGCTACGAAATGCAAATGAAATGTAATTGAAAGCGTCGCTGCCTCTGCTGCTGCTACCCTTAAGCTCTGGCCAGGGGACATTGTCCGTTTATGGAACACTGTCAGCTGAGTAGGCGGAGGTGGAGGAAGAAAGGGAACTAGCCATTCACAGTGGTTGACGAGCGTAATGTCAATTAGGATGCTTGACTATTTCGGTATTCATGCCAAGCAAAGCATTTGTGTGACACTGTGCGACACGCACAAAGCAAAGAGCACATGACAATAAGCAAAAGCTGTTTGTTGTATATTTAATCCTCTCAAAGAGGATTTTTAACTCTGCGTCGCTGCCTTTTGCACACGACACCAACACATGTGTATATGTATACACACTCATATGCAGAGACTGGCAGGCAGACAAACTGAATAGCAAGCAAATATATTTTTCCTCGGTCGTCAAGGAGCGCGCACAAGAGGAAAGTACCTCTAAAAAGCACTCAGCGCAAATATCCCAGCACACAGGCACAGACAGCACTACACATGCATAAATACATACCCACATACACGCACAGTGCGCGATAAGCTTAATTGAGTGCGCAACTGTTGCTGCGACTATGGCTGCAGCTAAGGTGGAGCAGAGCAGCGAATGGCAGGCATACACAATTTTATCAAGGGGCCAAACGTCGACAGCACGCAAACATACAAGCACACACATACACGCTCACTTACGCAAACGCGCCAGGAGAGCAATAAGGAGAACACAAAAAATATGCACGCAGGCAGCGAGAACGAAGCGACGCGACGACGAGTCGTCAATTCGCCCCCAGCGCCAACCCCAGCGCACGAAGAGAAAGCAGCGAACGTTGCTGCTGTGTGCTTTTATTTCAATAGTCCGTCTCTGCCGTTTCTTTTGTTTGCTGTTGTTGTTGTTTTTACCGTGCCGTACGATCCTCATGTTCGCCGCATTCGCTTCGTTCACAGATGGGCGGTGCGGGTGGATATATTGAAATTCTACATACCAATGCTGAAATGTTTGCGCTGCTGTGTGTGGGTGTGCTTGCAGTTACACATCTGTTTGCTTTCCTGAGGATTTCTTGCTGGACGCATTATTTGGGTCAGATTTTTTATAAATATACATTTCTAATTGCCATGCACAACGCAAGGAAGCAACACGCACACAGTCACAGTCGTTAAATATTGTGTGTGGGCAGCTTTGCGTCATTGGCAATCCCAAAAAATATACATACATACATATATACATGTACAAGGCATTTATGTATGTATGTATGTAATTAAATATGTCGCTTTCTGGTGTACTCTCTCACGCTCTCCAAAAAAACTTAGTTCACTTTCCCTCTGACCAGTTGCTATCAAGCTAATCGCAGTGTATGAAGCTTCGGCAGATCACACGCTCTTCGGCTCCTAGCAAAAAAGCCTTTTCTTGCTCAATTCAATTGAGCTGCATTCGGCGAACAGCGCTTTTATCTGGCATGTCCATATCAATCGTGCATGAATGTAAGCAATACATGTGCACGCCTCTCTCTTGCTCTCTGCCTCTCTCTATGTGTACTTGTGCGTGTATTTATGAGTGATTCCTTGAAGCGCGCGTTATCAGCAGCACTTTGGGTTAAGAAAACCACAAAAATGTGATTTCACTTAAATACACACACACATATATACACACATATATATATATACACACACACATGCATACACACATATATATATACACACACATGCATACACACATATATATATATATACACACACATGTCCCTCTCTCCTACATTGGAATGCGTAAGCAGAGGAAATGATATTTAACAGCGAATGTTATTTAACGCAAAGCATAACAGCCTGAATAAATTTAACATTTCATGCACTGTTACCATAATAATTATATTAATGATAACATTAATCAGCCACGATCTTTTTCAAATATCTAACGCTTGTTTACTGTGTTGTGTTTGTGGAACTATGCCAAAAATTTTGTAGCCTGCTACTTCTGCCGTCTCTTCTCTCTCTTTCTTTCCATTCTGCCATTCTGTGTGATGAACGCATATCGAATGGTTGACCCGCATTTCCATGTCTAAATTAAGGACAACACCATAAAAAAAGATAGAAAAAGAAAAGAAAAGCTATCTAGGCAACTGGGCAGAGGGAGGGGGAAGGGTAGCTGACTGCAGCTGTGTGGGCCGAGGCGTGAAGCTGCCACAAAAACAACTCATAGATCAATAAACCTGACAGGCCACATGGAGTTAAAAGAAGAAGAGCTGTTGAGGCAACTGCCTGCAAGAAGTGCCCTTCTCTTAACTGTATGTGTGTGTGTGAATATGTCTACATTTTATGGTTGACAAAATGTCAGCGAAACTACAGCCATAAAAAGCATGCACTGTACAAAATTTGTGGCTATTATTCAATATTTATTATTTTGATATCAAAACCTAAAAATTTGAATCAATTATAATTGAACATTTAATTAAATTAGTTGATATCTAACTTTAAATTCATTTAAAGTTTTTTTTTTTTATAATTACTTAAATTAAAATAATTTGTGTATAATATTTGTAATTTGGTCAAGTTTGAATTTTCCTTTTTTTATATCTAAAAAGATCATAAATATTTAAGCAAAAATTTGTTTACAGTGCATCCATGTGCATAGATCATGCATTTTGTAATCGAGCCTCGCTATTGGCATACCTCGTGCATAGTTGGCCACCAGCCATCGATAGTTGGCCAACGACGGCTAACAAATCAGTCAACAGCTTCAGTCAACGATCCAGTTGCCGATCGTCGTGTGGCGACCCACTCAAGCGACAGCAGCCTCTCCTCTAGTGTAACGAGTTTCTGTTTCTGTTTTTGCTTTTGTTGTTTACAACACTTGAGACGATTCACCCCATACGCCACGCCCCCTTGTTATGGGTTCAGACCTAGACGAGCACCAGTTTGAGGGGCCCTAGGGGGGTCAGTGTTTGTTGTCTGTTCAACTCCTCCACAAATGGCACCGACATAAAAACACCTTCACATGAAAACACCTTCTAAGGGACAGACAATGGGACCGAAACGTAAAATATATGACAAGAAAATTTACAATGCATATACAAAAATTGAATTAGCAAAGATAACGCTCAGTGTAAAGATAAAGCTAACTGCAATTAGCTTTGATATAAACATAGATAATAGAAGAACTCTTAGAAAGAATAGGAATGTGCCGAAATATATATACAAACAACATAAAAGAAAGCAAAGTATTTTTTTTTTATCAAATCTTATCTGATATTCATTCATATACATGAACAAGTGAGTATCTGTGGGCAGGGTATTTTCTAGTCATTCACTTGCACACTTTCCTCTGCGCTCTGCATTCACGAAAATTTCCCTCCAAGGAATTGTCAATTGTGCCCACCTTTTCGTTGTTCCCTTTATTGGGACAGTGTCCACTGTGCGACAGCGTTGCGCTGATCTCTGCAATGTTTTTGGTGTCTATTATTAAATTTCTCCAATTCATATACAAGCATGTGTACGTGTGTTCGTGCTTGTGTGTGCCCACGCATACGGAGGCTCAGTTACATTTCAATGACAGTTGCGGCCCATTGGACAGCGCTTAGAGCTTTATTACAGTGCGGAGCTTAGGACTTTTGTTGAATGTATGTAAGTCTACACTAAATATGTATGTATGTATGTTTGTATGTCTACATACATGCGTTTCTTATGTGGCTATGGCATTGGACAGCCCACATGTCCACACACACACGCGCACACAGGCGCATATGAGAATGTGTATGTAAATGGGGGCTGCTGTTGCTGCTGCTTACGTGGCGACCTTTTTTTGTTATTGTTGTTTTGAGCCAAGCTTTTTTGTGTTTTGGAATTGTTGTTGTTGTTTCCACTTTGCCTACGTGCAAAGGAATTTCTACACTTGCGCACCAAAGCCAACGCGAATGAGCTAAAAACCGACGACACCAACAACAACAACGGGACTTTATGACGAACGTCGACGTTAGAAAACGAAACGAAGACGAGAAGAAATAAATTAACGTCTGTGCGCGCGCGTGTGTGTGTGTGAGTGTGCGCTTAAGAGCCAAACGGCTCACACAATCAGTCAACAAATTGTCGCTGGAGGAGCGCTGGGTGGAGGAAGCATTAGAAAATCATAGAGCAACAGAGGAACCAGAGCCAGAAACAGTTGGCGGTTAGCGGGCCACAACGACAGCGACGTCGACGTCGACGTCGAGACGAGACGAAACGATCGTCGTAGCTTGAAGCAGTTGTTCGTTGGGCCCAACAGAAGGGGGAGGAGAGGGCGCTGCTGGAAGGCGGGCTGGCTGGCTGGCTGGCGGTACATGTGTTTGGTGCCAACCTGCGATACCTGTTCCGCGTGACGGCAGCAGCGCCAACGGCAGCGGCAGCGACAGCAGAACCCTGCCAGTTAGTCAGTTGCCGCAGTCATCAACAGTTGGCTGCCACATACATAGAAATACATATATGTATGTATATGGATATGGACATGTTCGTCTAACGCTTTTGTCGCGCGCAGCCAACTCATTCACTCGTTTTTTGTATACCCTGTGCACAAAGAAAACTTTAAACAAACGGGTATCTTGTTTTATCAAAGTGCAATCGTTTAAACACACAAATTAATTTAAATGTTAAGTTCTTGAAATAAAAAATTTCTTAAGTTAAAATTTTAATTGTTCTTAGAGCTGATAAATAAATATTAATGTTATTATTATAATTATTATAACGAATATATATATCTAAAGATATAATATAGATATATTAAAATTTGAATAACTTTTAATACACAGTAACTCACAGTCGCGCTTAGCCCATTCCTGTTTTTTTTTGTTTACACAGCCAACAGCACTGTAGGAAATCAAACAGACCCTGAGAGCTTCCAACGCAGCGTGCTCTCTTTCTCTCTCTCTCTCTCTCGTACACACGCACACATGCACCCAGGCACGTTAGAGAGCAGCGCAAGCTCCATGACGGTGCGGTCACAATCGCAGGCTGGGCTGCCGCACAACAACACTGATCGGCTTTTGATTGTGGGGGCGATGCGAGGCTGTGTGGGCCATGTGTGTCCCAAGTGTCACGCAGCGGCAGCAGCAGCCCCCACAGTAAAAAGAGCAATAGAGCAACAACAACAGTAACAGCAGCTAGAGCATCAACCTAGTTTTTGGCTTAAGATATTGAGTAACACGTTGCGAAGCCTAACCACATAGAACCAACTGTTGTTGGCCGCGGGGAAATATCTATATTGAAGGGAAATTA
Source organism: Drosophila navojoa (assembly GCF_001654015.2). The sequence continues at coordinate 789,714 of NW_022045892.1, forward strand.
ATTAAAGTCATTTATGGGAATTTCGCTCTTAAAGGCCTAGCCCAGCTCTTACAAACTCTACACACAAAGAAAGGCTTTATTTAGTATGTGAAACAAAAACATTTTATGGGGAAGTTACAGCGCTTACATTTACATACACACACAGCTCTCAAACAGACATTAGATCAGCGACTAAGTAGAACAACGATAAAAAAAAATATAGTAACAATGGGTTGCGATCGTTCGTGGTAGAGCTCCACCATAAAAACAACAACTCAAAAGTAGAAAAAAAATTAAACAGACTGCAAAAAAAAATCAACAGCAACAACAACAAAACCAACCGACAACACGCAATAGGGCAAGGCAAACAACAACAGCACTAGCGACAGAGCGGCAGCGACGTCGGCAGAGAGCTGAGCTGAGCCAGCAACAGGAATTTACGATTCAGTGGCTACCTTGTTGTTGTTGTATGTCTGAATATACACACTCACACACTTGAACATGCATTTCGCTGTATTTGTTGCTGTTTCACCTGGGTTGGGGCGCTGCGTGTTTGTGTGCATGGATCTTCGCCTAGGTGTGCCTGTATGGGAGAGAGAGCCTATTAGGCAAAGCACTCGCTTCCGTTGTAAGAGCATTAGGCAAGGGCAGCGGCGGGTTCCGTTACGCCTAAAGAGTGTAGAATCGACAAAAATAATAACAACACCCAGCAGCAGCCGCAACACGTATGTACATATGTACATACATATGTAGGTGTGTAGGATAAGCTTAGAGAAAGAGAGAGGTAAAATATTTGGCAGCTTTAAAGTTGCTAGCCGAAAATAACAAAAATATACATAAATATAAATTCATATAAAAGTACAAATAAAATAGAACAAAAAACAATCCAATTGCGCAGCGCTTATAGGATTCCAATTTGAAAATTCGTCATTCGCCTGTACGCTTCACTTGTAGAATTTACAGTTGCTTACGTAATGCCGCACCAACACAAGCGCCTACACACAAACGCTCCTTCAAATGCAGACACACATGCACACAAACACAGAGGCAATTTAATTTGTTGTTGCATGAGGCCTGCGTCGCTGGCTCAAGTTTCCACATGTTTTTCCAATTGCCGCAAAAGCCAAGCCAAGCCAACCACACACATACACACTCACACACTGTTGGAAAAACCAAAGGCAATGGCAGCGACTGCAGCCCAACCCCAGAGCAGCCCGACAGCCGCCCAACCCAAAAGCCGCCTATTGCCCTTACAATTACAACCACACAGAGTGAGCGAGAAAGAGAGAGAGAGAGAACGAAAGCGAGAGAGGTAGAGCGACATAAGCGGCTGCTGCGGTGCGGCACCCAATGTTGTTTCTAGCTTTTTCTTTTTCCATCATGTTTTTCGTTATAACCCCGTTTCGTCAACGTTGTTGGCACGTCCGTTCGTCCGTCCCCACCTCCTCTTCCTCCTTCCCGTCTTCCTCCCTCTCGCAGGCCCCATCGCGTGCAAGGGAAATTAAAAATTCAAAAGTCAAAGGCGCAAGCAGCGAATCGACGTCCGACTGCGCGAGCGGCCGAGCGAGCGAGCGAACGCAGCGAAAACAACACGAGTGTAGAGTTATAGACAGAAAGAGCACAAGAGCGTGTCGTTTTGGAGACTTGGGGATTCGGCCATCAACTGTTCGTTCCTTTTGTGAGAGCGTAACGTTGACTGCGCCGCTAGCTGCGCAGCTAGCGCTCATCGACGACTGCGACCGACGGATGTAGGATTGCTGTCCATGTGTGTGTGCGTGTATCTCTGTGTGCGTGCATGTGTGTAGCAAGAAGCTAATAAGCGGGCAAGTAGACGAAGAAGAAGAAGAAGCAACAGCAACGACGGCGACAGCAGCAGAGGCCTCGGCCGTCGCTTGGTTCGTCGTTTAGGAGCCGAGGATCGTTCAGTCAGTGTATTGGTGTCAAACGAGACGGACGAATTTGGCGGCAAAGAGATATTTCACTGCGTTTCGTTCGTTCGTTCGTTCGGTCGACGCGCCCCCTCTCCCACTCTATCTATCTCACTCGCACTGAATTGTGAAAATTTCCATTTGAAAAATTCGGGCAACGACAAGAAAAACAAGCAATTGTTGCAAAGTTAAAATTAATCAAAAATCGTGCAAAAACAAAAACAGAAAGTAAAAGTTAAGCAACAGGAAAACAGCAGGCGCCAGCAGTTAACGGGAAACAGCAAAGAAAGGTGCATATAAGTAAAAGAGAAATAATTGTGAAACATGTGAAAATGATTTTGCCAACCGCCCCCATTGAAATTGTTTAAAAAGTCGCGCATGTCCCAAAAATGCCTGAAAATACTCATGCATGCATATGCATGTGTGTATGTATGTGTACATAAATGTTGTCATGTTTGTGCATGTGTCTGTTGCTGCTGCCATCGCAAGGGGGTGTAAAAATAAGCGCATGTAAAGTGATCTCCGCAGGCCCGCCTCCCACCCCTTAGCAAACGAACGCTTATCATGGTCCCTATCCGTGAGCGCCTGCGTGTGTGTGTGTATGCGTGTGTTTTTGTGTGCCTGATTGTATGCGAGTGTGAGTGTGACTGTGTGTGCGTGCGTGCGTGTCGGGGCTGCGCAGTCGGCTTCCTGCGCGAGGACTTTGACTTGTTCACTTTATTCGTTTTGACTTTGCTCATTCGCTCGTGAGGCCTGCTCAAGTGAGGACGTGTCAGCGGCAAACATAACTTAAAATCTATCTCGGTTAAAGCAACTAAATAAATACCATTGTGCATACAGTAAGCAGATCGATTGTTTTGGTTCTTTATAAATATTACAACAAAATCAACACAATTTATAAATTAAAAAAAAAAAAAAAATAACTATGCAAGTACGTGGTGAGCGCACAAACAAAAACTATTTATTAATGCCGCTGCGCTAGATCAGCAAAGCAAAAATTTTTTACTGCTGCAAAAGCTGCCATTGGAACTTTAAAAGCTCTCTGCCGACGTTCGCTTGAGTGTTAATGTGTGTAAAAGAGAGCGGCAATATACTTATGTAGAAATATGCGGCAAGTGTCTAATGCTTGCTCTCGCGCTCTCTGAGAGTAGATTTCGTTTGAGTGACGTACGGCTCATTCAATTAATTTCGACAAGTGCACTACGAAACAATAACAATTACTACAAAAATTGCACTAACAAAAAAACGAAATAAAAAAGTAAAAGAGTAAGAGCAAAAGCATAAACAAAATCGAAAAACGAAAGGCATGTGTGTAATAATTAGACAGCAAGTGAAATTGTAAAATTAATGATTTCAAATTAAGTGTACAAAGCAGAGTCGTGCGATAAGATAAGAGCGAGCGTTGGCAAACATAAGCAACAAGTGCAAGAGGGAAGGAAGGCAGCTAGACGATGTATGTGTGTGTGAGCATGCTAAGGAGTTTCAACGATAGCACAGAAAAAAATGAAGAAAAAAAAGGCAAAGTGAATCAAGTGATAAGTGCTATGAACAATATTTGTCAATGTGTGAGTGTGTGTGCGTGTGTCTCCATATATACTTGGATATGCTGGATCTGGAGCGTTCTACCAAGATTTTCTTATGCCCGTTTCGAGCTACTCGAAAATTTAATGACTTTTGCTGCTGTGTAAACTTTTGCTCATTCTCCTTTACACAATTTACGTGCCTGTTGCTAAAGCTGTGTACGTGTACGTGTGTTTATTTGACTGTGCTTGTGTGTGTGTTTCTCTGCTGTGTTCGTTTTAATTTGCTTCTCTAAGCCTCCACACCCTTTGGCAAGTTTTCAAGTCTACACACAATCACACTGACACACAAACACACAAATATGTACATGCATGCGCCGTCTATACAGTTGCTGTCCCAAACGAGCAAAATAGCCTAAATAAAAATAAATACCAAAAGTCACTTACTGACCATTTATAAAGGGAAATCTAGGGGAATTTTCATGCAAATATCCTTAAAGAAAGTATATTTTTTTGGCTGAATGTAAATGAAAAACGGCATGTAAATGTAATTTTAAGCAAATGTTTTTTTACAGGATGAAAATGCGCAACAGTATGTTATAGTAGAATTTGAATTGTGGGGAATGTGATTCTGCTATATAATATTTCCCCTGTTTATGCATGTGAGTTTCCCTGTGCCTTTTGCATGCACGTCTGTTCTACTGGGATGAGTTGACAGGCAAAGCGAGTCGCAGACATAAAACACACACACGCACACATACACAGAGAGGTTCTCGCTCCGCGATGTGGTCGGTGCGTGAGTGTGTATGTGTACAACTGTGTGGGTGTGTTATTGTTGCTGTTGTCGTCGCTCTTGTTCTTATTGTTATTGTTGTAATTTGCCCATTTGAAACATTTGAAATTTCCATTTAGATTTCCTCATTTAGTTTTTTTTTTCCTGCCTGCCGGCCTGCTTGCTTGCCTGCCTTACAGACGCACTGCCTGCATAATATTCGGACCTTTGCCGTCTATTTGACCTGGCGGGTCGTCTGTTAAATTAAATTTGGTTTGCATTTAATTTATGAGCGACGAGTGACGAAGCGTCGAGCTCCGAGCTATAGCTCATTGTGGCTCAACCCCTGCCCAAATGCTGCCCTTCCCCACTCACTCAAACTCGAATTTCCATTTTCCAATCCTTTTGTCATGTAATATTCAGACTTGGAGACTTGGGAAGTAAAGTGAAAGCTGGCTTGATGGAACAAATTTGTGGGAATGCTAATAATTCGACTGATAAATAATTAATTACTCCACATGTTCATTGTGCTGCTTATTTAGTGAAGCAACAATGCTAATAACTTGTTTCTCTAATTTTATTTCCTTTACAGCTTTCTTTGATAACCACGTCAAAATGTTAAGGAACTATTTAAACTAAAAAGGACGTCAAGGATATTTGTTAATATAAACATTGCATGCAACACATAAGCGTACGGCATTGGCCGAACCACGAGCACATTTCCAACGCCCAATTGACGTAACTGTAAAATTAAAATCCACACAAAACGGCTTCCAAATGAAGATGGCATCTCAACGATTTTGTTTGCGCTGGAATAATCATCAGAGCAATCTGTTATCCGTCTTCGATCAGCTGCTGCACGCTGAGACCTTCACAGATGTGACGCTGGCCGTCGAGGGTCAGTACCTGAAGGCACACAAGGTAAGTGTACAAATGCGATAAATAAATATACTTAAATCGATACTAAAACTTAATATGCTTTGTTCTCTTTCCCTCTTTCTCTGTCTCGTTTATCTAATTGGACAGATGGTGCTATCCGCCTGCAGTCCATATTTCAATGCACTGTTTGTGAATCATCCGGAAAAGCATCCGATTGTCATATTGAAAGATGTGCCCTATTCGGATATGAAATCCCTGCTGGACTTTATGTATCGAGGCGAGGTGTCTGTCGATCAGGAACGCCTAACCGCCTTTTTGCGCGTTGCCGAAAGTCTGCGCATCAAGGGCCTCACTGAGGTCAACGATGACAAGCCCACCTCAGCGGAAACCGCCCCGGCGCCGCCTCAATTGCAGCGCATACAGCCGTACGTGGTGCCGCAGCAGCGCAAGCAACAGTCCAATGTCTTGGCCGCCAATGCTGCAGCGGCCGCCCTGCAGGCAGCCACGCAACAGCAGCAGCAACAGCAACAGCAGCAACAACAACAACAGCAGCTACAGCAAACATCGCTGCTGAGCACAGCGCTGATGCCCAAACGCAAACGGGGCAGACCTCGCAAACTCTCGGGCAGCTCGAATGGCACGGGCAACGACTACGACGAATACGAGCGCGAGGGCGTTATGAATGTAAGTGGACAAAGAGGAGATATTGAAGCCTAAATATTCTGTAACAACTATAATTTTAGACTCCTAGTTTGTAAAATTAGATTGGGCAGATATAATTAACATTTGTTTAATCTTTGTAAATTCTATTCATAGGACTCCGATATGGGCAATGGCAAATTGTGTAATGACTCCTACTCCGGCAACGATGATGGCTCCGATGACAACCAACAAGAATCTGCCCACCACGATGAACTGAATGTAAGTTTTACCTTTCTCTCTCGCTCTCGTTCTCTTCTCCTTGGTCGCGTTGAAGATTTTGTTTTTAATTTCGCGACTTGAAACAATTTGCAGGAAAGCCGCGACTCGTTGCCCACAAAGAGATCAAAGAGCGGGAAAGATCAGCGCATGGCACAGCAAGATGACAACAGCACTTCCGGTGAGTGGAGAATATTTTCAATTCATCATTTGCATTTCATTTTTGTGAAACGAACAACAATTCATTTCAAATTAGTCTAAGCTAAACATTTACTTTGCTAGCTAGCACTAAGAAACAACTACACCATCAATCAGTCAATCAAACAAAAATTGAAAAAAAAAAAAAAAAAAAAATTGTAGTCTTTAAGCAAAGTTTATCAAGTTTGAACAGAGTTAATAATAATCACAACAGAAAAAAACAGCACAAAAATTTAATATAAAATGAACGTTATTCGTTTTCGAAAAACTCATTTGCATAAATTTCGAATTGTGTTATCGGAAAAGCTAAAAGGGATTTACGCATTTCAAATAGAAAAGGATAAACAACAAAAACGAAAAACGAAGAAAAGAAATTCGCGTCGGTTTTACTTTTGTGTACCAAAAAAAGTGAGAAAATTGTTTTTAACATAAAAAAAAAATTGAAAATATTTAACTGTAGTGTGTTTACGCATTCGTTTTGACGCGCATTTGCTGAGTTTCGCATTTCGCCAGGTGAGTGTATTCAATGCAACAACAACAACAACGATGCCAAAGAAATGCAAATGCACAAATGCTGAAAACAAAAAGATGAAGAAGAAGAAAAGATTTAGTCAAGTTGAAAAATCGGGTTGAAGCTCACAGGGATTTAAGGCCGACGCTTGAAATAAATATTAAAAAAAAAAGAAAATCAGAAAAAAATTTACGAATTGAAAAACTCATGAAAATCCGCGTTAAAACCAAAAGCGAAATATCACAAAAAGAAAAGAAAAACGTTTTTTTTTTACATCCAAAACTAAAGAAGAAAGAAGAACGCAAAATGCTGCAAAATTTTATGGAAAATGGAAAAAATTTGATGAAAAATCTTTTTCGTTTTTTTCTCGTCGAGCGTAACGCGTTGCTAGTGCTTTGAAATATGGCTTGAAAATCCCTATAGCTTTTCCGAACCGATTTGAAACTTGTTCCATTTGTGTTTTTGCCTTTCTTTTGCATACTTTACACAAACAAACACACACACACACATGCACGCCTTATAGCATTTAATAACTAAAACACATTTCTAATTGACTTTTAGATGGAAACGATAGCGATGGCGATGGCATGGATACCTCCTATATGGAGCCACAACTGATGCTGGATGAATACGATGAGCCCGTGGAATTCAAATACAATCCTTTGACGGACAGCTCGCCAACGCAGGATCAGAACAGCTCCACGGACAATCAGCATCTCAATGAGCAGGCAAGACAGCAGGCATTCCTCATTGCAGCACAGCGCAAACATCAGGCGGAATCGGCATTGGCGGCCACAGCAGCGGCTGTCGGTGGCGGCGGACTGAAGCTGAACATTGTGGGCATTGCCAGCGGTGGCAAGTCCATGGTTAGCATTCCGAAGCTGACGCCCATTGGCAAGGTGAATGCTGCATCTACGCCGCTGGTATCGCCCGCCTCGTCGTCCTCGTCCAAGCCGCGTGCGCAGAAGCGACCCAAGCTCAAGCAGCAACAGAATGGCGATGTCGTTAAGACAGCCTATGCAGCCGGACAGGAATATCTGGATCTGTACAATAGCAACGATGGCTTTAAGCCCAAATCGGAGCTACTCGGTGGCAGTACGCCGAATCTGAGCAGCGGCGGCGGCGGTGTGGGCGTTACGCCCGCCGTGAAAACCAAACTCAATCTCAGCAGTAATGTGGGCGAGGGCGAGGCGGAGGGTTCGGTGCGCGATTACTGTACCAAAGAGGGCGAGCATACGTATCGCTGTAAAGTCTGCTCTCGGGTATATACGCACATTAGCAACTTTTGCCGGCATTACGTGACATCGCACAAGCGCAACGTCAAGGTCTATCCGTGTCCGTTCTGTTTCAAGGAGTTCACGCGCAAGGACAATATGACGGCGCATGTGAAGATCATACACAAGATTGAGAATCCGTCAACGGCGCTGGCCAATGTGGCGGCGGCCAGTTTGGCCAATCAATCGCTGGGCGTGGCAGCTGGCAATACGGCCGCGCCGCCCGATTTGAGTGCACAGAATTCGAATCAATCGCTGACAGCGACTAATAATGCGTTATCCACCTCATCATCGTCATCGACGTCGTCGTCGAGCGGCTCATTGGGGCCGCTGGCAACCGCAGCAGCGGCAGCGGCTGCTGCAGCGGCGCAGTAATCTCCCACACATAACAAATATATATATAGAGACAGCCGCAAATTCCAAAATCAAAACAAACAAAAAGAAAAAAAAAACGTGAAAAATATATAAAAGTCGAGGGCAAGCGCCAGGCGCTAAATGTGCCTTATGTGCTTTATCATAGCGGAATCAGAGAAGGAAAATATCGTATATACTATATAAATGGTATTTATATATATATATATAAATGTGTATAGACAGAGAGGCCTTTCAACATTGCAGATTTGTTAATTTTTGTTTTTTAGTTATTTAAACTTGACAGCATGAAGTTTTCTCTGTTGAAATGTTTTTTTTTTTTTTTTTTACTCTCTCTATATATAAGATATATATGTATGTATAAAAATATATATGTATATATCTATATACATATAAACTTTTCTTTTATAATTTTTTTATACGATCTTTTGTTGTGCAATTATTTTCAAATTAGTTTAAACATTATCTAAAAAAATAGCACTTAATCAAAAAAAAAAAGTATAAATATATATTTTATTTGTAATATTTTTAATTAAACTAATGTAAACAGCAAAAAAATATATATTATTTTTTAATGAATGCAGCACCGCAGCGGCCTTATCAAGCATATAAAAACTAAAAAAAATATATATATAATATTTAACTAAATTTTAGTTAATGACAAAAGCTAAACTAAATATATGTATATATATACATGTATGTATGTATATATATGTAAACATATTTAATTATATATAACTTTGGTATGCGTAGCTATAGCTCTATTAATTAATTTATATATACAATATGCATATATATATATATATATATCTATATACTAAACATAATGTTCTACGTTTAAATGTTTATATAAATATGTGTGAATCGTGCGAGCTGCGAGGCTCTGCACAGATCTACCTTGTTGCCTTCAAATGAAGCTAGTTGAAAGAAAAAAGAAAACTATATAGATTGGTAACGCTATATAGCAGCCCAATCCAAATCGGAAAGAAATCTGTAAGAGTCAGCCGCACAGACTCGAGGCGAAAGATTGCAAATGTTTCGCTTGGGTTTGTTGTGAGCTGCATTAAATGTTTATAAACAGAAACAAAAAATATATATATTTTATATAACATAATAATTATTGATTAAATATGATTATGTTTATGTTTATGTTTATAACAAAAAAACAAAAGAAAAAAAAAACAAACAAACAAAAACAATATCTAACTAACGTAGTCTAAAGACCAACTATGCAAATAATTTATCTATCTATTATTACTTAAAAAAAAAAAACAATTAAAATTTATGTTGTATATCTCGGAGGCTTAAATTATCGCCAAAGAAATGAAGCAAATGCAGAAAATAAAAATAAAAAATAAATACAAATTGAATGCAAAAACAAATACATAATCAAGTTAATTCAACAAAATAGCAGCAAAATATGAACACGATCTCCATAAAAAAAAAAAACAAAACAAAACAAAAAATACATAAAACTTGAAAAAGTTGAAAAAGCAAAGAAAATTGAATTTGATTTGAATTTGTTGCATTGCAAAATATTAATAAAAATTAAATGAAAAACAGCTCCAATTTTTGTTAGCATCAAAAATAAAAAAATCAATAAAAATGTAATTAGTTAATAATTTAAAAGAAAAGCATTATAATTTATTAAATAATAATTTGTTTTTAATTCTTTATTTAGTGTTAGCTAGTGCAATTTAGTTAAGTTAACGTAAACCTCTTTCCACCAATTCAATAACTATGGCTAACCCAACAATACACACATACATATATATCTATATATATATATATATATATCTTTTTGGCATTATAACAGTTATATATATTCACATATATATATTGTATGTATTTATATTTTAACTTTTAATTTTAGTTAACGTTTTGTATGCAAATATATGTGTTTGTTTTTTTGGCCCACATCAAAAGAAAATAATGAGGGACTTTCCCCAACAAATCTAAACAAATCAATTTCCAACTCGAAACACTCTTATTTTTTACTATCATTACTATAAATAATTATTATCAGACCTTCCATAATATTATTATTATATATTATAATTAAACAGTCATGCTTTTGATGCCCAAAGAAAACAAAAGAAAAATAAAAAATATACATAAATAATTAAATTAAACACAATTTGTTTAACGGCTAAAGAATATCTGAACTATATATGTATATATATAGTGCTAAAAATGCATAAATAAATCAATTAATTGAACAACAATTAAGTTTGTAAAATTAATCAATATTAGTAAATCACGCAATATTATTCATAAAAACAAACAAAAAACATTTAAAAAAAAAATACATTTTGTTATATTTTATTACGATAAATGATTATTATTATTATATATCGATTAATTGACAAATGTGAAGAGAAATAAAATACACACACAACAACAACAACTAAACAGTTCTGTAAAGGAAACAAATTGTTTGCGTTTTATTTTTAGTTTTTAAAATTCATATTTTATTTTATTTTTATGAGGTTGTTCTTTATATAGCAACTGATTAAACTTCAGATTCAAAACGATGATTTTTATTTTGATAAAAAAATGAATGTATAAGAATGTATGAATTGAAATTAATTAATTAACTTTTTATATTTTTTTACTTTACTTTTTTATTTTTTTTTAAATGTAGAAAATAAAAGTATGTAACAAGGGTTGTAATAAGAGAATTTTGATAAATCTGATCAGTATCAATAGTCATGATAAAAACATAGTTATAGCATAGTTATAGATATTTTGGAATACCCTAACCTAAAATGATTTCCATCACATATTAGTAAATATATAATTTATATAAATTTCATCTCTCATTTGAATTTATAGCCACGCCCGAGCTCTCGCAGCGTTTGTTTGGTTTGGCATCCACGCAAATCTCCACGACGACAGAGACGTCGCCATCATCTGCACGGGACTCCTGCGACATGGGCGCCTCGGCACCCTTGCACCTGCCTACCATCTTGGGCTTGAAGATACGTCCGATTAATACCAGCAATCAGTCGCAGTCGCAGTCGCAGTCACAGTCTCAGTCACAATCCCAGTCACAGTCACAGTTACAGTCAAAAGCTCTGCACAACAACAGCAACAACAATAATAGCAATATCAATAGCAATTCACTGCTCAAGCAGCAGCTGCGTGGTGGCCCCAAGGATCCGGATACGTTAGTGTCGCTGGCGCTGCCAGCAACGTCCATCGAGGAGCCCAACGAGCAGGAGAACAGCTGCAGCGCGTTGCAGTCGCTGGCCAATGCTGCAGAGCGGCAAGCGCAGCAGGCGTCCAGCAGCAGCGGCAACAACAACAACAACAACAACAGCAACAGCAGCAACAACAATAACAATTCCAGTCTGCATCAGCAGCTGCTGCTGCACATGGCTGCCACGGGCAATCCGCTGCTCAAGTCGGACTTTTATCAGGCGCAGCAATCACAGGCGCAACAACAGCCTCCACAACCGCCCGCAACGCCACCTCCGGCCGAGTCCAGTTATGCGGATGAAGACCTCGAATTGCTTTGTGTGGCGGATAAGAGCGACGAAACGGATCATGAGCTGTTGACGCTAGCCGACGAGAATGCAGGCCTGCCCGGCTATACGCCCGGACATGAATCCTTTGAGGAGCCGCTGCCCACCATTGAGCGCAGTCCGCCTCGTTCGCGCGCATCCGGCACGGCCAAGCGGCCCATCCAGCGACGACGTGTGCGACGCAAGGCGCAATCGACCATCGACGATCAGGCCGAGCATCTGACGGAAATGTCGGTGCGGGGCTTGGATCTGTTTCGGTATGCGAGCGTGGTCGAGGGCGTCTATCGGTGCACCGAGTGCGCCAAGGAGAACATGCAGAAGACCTTCAAGAACAAATACAGTTTTCAGCGTCACGCGTTTCTCTATCACGAAGGCAAGCACCGCAAGGTGTTCCCCTGCCCGGTGTGCTGCAAGGAGTTCTCCCGGCCGGACAAAATGAAGAATCATCTCAAGATGACGCACGAGAATTTCACGCCGCCCAAGGACATCAGCGGCTTCAGTCCGCTCAAGTATCTGATCTCTGCGGCAGCAGCGGGCGACATGCACTCCACAATCTACCAGCAACAGCAGCAGCAACAGCTGGAGCAGCAGCAACAACTCGAACAGCAACAACTCGAGCAGCAGCAACAGCTCGAGCAGCAGCAGCAACAGTTGGAGCATCAGCAACAACAACAATTGGAGCAGGAGCAACTGCTGTTGCTGCCTGATGTCAAGCAGGAGCAGCTGGAAACGGATCAACAGCTAACCGCCTATTCAGCACCTGCCACGCCCACAACAGCAGCGGCCGCAATGCTTAGTTTGCAGCATGACGTCATCATCAAAAACGAAATACAAATCTCGCCATCGCCATCGCCCCCACCGCCAGCCATGTACGGAGTGGGGGGCGAGGGCAAAAGCCTGACGCCAGTGCCCACAGGTGTCAACTGAGGGGGTAGAAAGGGAGAGAGAGAGAGCGGGAGAGTGCCAGTGAGAGAGCGAGAGAGAGAAAGGCGACGAGCCAGTAGAGAGGAAGAGTGATAGACAGAGTATGAGAAAGAGGACAGACGTGAGAGTAACAGAAAGGGAAGATCAAGGAGATACAGATATAGAAGAGAGAGTAGCAGATAAAGAGACAGAAGTAAGAGAGTAAACGAGATGAGATAAAGTGAGAATTAGAGAAAATAGAGCGTGCCTTAAACAAAACACACAACTGTAAAATACTAAAATACTTAAAGCTAAGCAATTGTCGGAAGCAGGGGCGTAGACTGAAAGGGGAATCAAATGAATACTTAAAACTCAATTAATTTAACAATTTCAAATACGATATGCAATATGCTATTTATGCATTTACCTAGGCGAGCTTTCCTAGAGCAATATTCAGCATACGCCCCTGGTCAGAACTCAAAACGAACTCAAACGCATAAAATTTATTATTAAATATATATATTTATAAATATAGATATAGTTAATACCAATCCTTAAGGACCTTTAGTGCACACCAGATAGCTAAATTTTCTTTAGTTAAGCAATACATATTTACAAAAATAGCAATAAGCTCAACAAGGTTCCGTCCATAAAAAGGCCTTACGTTTTAGATATTAAAGATATTTTGTACTTAATAATTATTTAGTCTTAAGTTCAAATGCAACTGATTAATTAGTAGAAAATTTCTTATTATCCACTGCCCACTAAACAATTTTAACTTTGATTTAGCTCTGATTTAAATTATTACAATCGGCATTTCTGTGTCTTAAGGCAAGTGGCAAGGATCGACTGAATTTACTTCGAACTCTGTTTAAACTTATTCATTGTGAAGGAGCTACGAGTTGATTGCCTTAAGATGAACGAGTGAATTTAGTTGTTATAGTGAAGCAATCGTAAATATACTCACTATATAAGATCAACGCGTGAATTCATTCCAGTGAACTTACCACGCCTAAAGCAGGCAGCTGAGTGTGCTTAAGGAGTGTACGGGTGGGCACCGTCCAACTAAATTTACTCGCTTCTTTCTACTCGTTACGTTATTTTTTTTTTTGTTTTCTCATTTTTGTTTATTTCTTGTGTGATTTTGTTGAACTGTATTTTGTTTAGTCTTTTAATTTTATATTGTTGTATATAGTATTACGTTCAAATACTCAAAGACCTTAGAATAATGGGTGTGTGTGGTCTATTGGTAATACAAGAAACCGAAAACCCCACTGAATTGGCTAATTGTGCAATTATCAAAAGAAAAAAAAAATGCAACAAAAAAGAGATCATAATGAAAATTATAACTATGTGGCGCCTGGCCTGTCCGGCCGACCCATGTAAATGTTGTAAACTTAATTAACGACTACTTAATTATGCTCTAGCAGACTTCTTAGCTCCTAAGTGTAGTATGTAGTATGTATAATGTTTTTTTCTAGTTGCTATATAGTGTATGTATGTATAACTCGTTTCTAAGGCATTGTCGAAATGCGCAACGGACTTCCAGTGAAAAATAACTGATATTCTTACTTAAGCTCAACAATGGATACTAAATCACCAACACGCTGTTACTCAGTTGATTGCTTTAGTGTCTTACACTTCACACAAATTGTACGCACAAAACAGAAAAACAAAGTACTCAGCATTTCATATTATGTATTTCTTTCGATATATATACATATACATATATAAATATACATTTACTTAAAGCAATCATTACGACTTAAACTGTCAATGCGCTCAATAAATAGATTTTATACAATTTATAAATTACAATTTGTTTTATTTAAATTATTAATATTTTTGCATATTCCCACATTCTCTTAATTTATAATATTCCTTTACTACAAAAACAAATATAAATAGCAAATATCAAGGAAATGCTGGCATTTATTTTAACAGACACCTAGGACTAAAGGATAAAGGAAGAAAATGAACCAGTTCCTTGATGGCGCCACCTATTGCAAGGTAGGAACAAATGTAGAAATGCGTAGCATACTTATGTGGGACACATATGCTACGTAAGTACTGTAGTACGTACTACGTAATGTGGTAGCAACTGACAAAAATTAAAAAAAAAATGCAATTTATTAATATTTGTCACTTACTTTTATTTATTAAAATCTTAGTCTAACAATTATTGATTATTGGCACGACGATACCAGAAACGTGCACGGAAATCATCGGAACAGGTGAGAAAAGCTGGCGCATTGGGTGAATGGGTTATGTAGCGCACAGGTCCGTTGTGACCCAGAGAGTTGAGCGTGAGGCGACAGCCATTGCGTGAGTTCCACGAGCATAAGGACGTGGTCGCCTCATCAGGGAACAGAACATAGTCCTCAGTGTGATTGAATACAGCTTCCGCTTGATGCTCCTGCTTGCCGGTGGTGCCAGCGCCAGTATATGTTTGTATGGGTCGACTTGTGCAAAGCTCCCACAGATATACAATCGAATCCATGCCAGATGAAAGCAAATACTAAAGGAAATATGGTTCTATACTATGATACCAAATTATCTATGGTTGTATTATGTACTTACCTTTCCGTTTCGCGTAAACTGCAAGGAGCAAATGGCTGCTCCACTGTGAGCCTCAGCAATGGTATTGATGCAACGGCCGCTGATGCCATCCCAGATTTTTATGTCGCCATCGAAGCTGCCTGTTGCATAGAGCTTTGCTGTGGGCGAATATTTGACGCAGGTGACGCCCGCTTTGTGCTGTTGCGATGGAATGGCGCTAACAAAGCACTGTGTTGTATGCACATCATAAACACGCAGCACATGATGCTCTGTGCCAATTGCTATGTAGTCGCCAGTTGGATGAAAGGATACGCATAGTACTGGCTCGCAATCGGTAAGCACTTTGTGCGCCTTCTTCACCGATGGTTTGGCAATGTCGAAGAGTTTGACGGTGCCATCGCGCGATGCTGATGCCAGAATGTGCTCTTTGGGATGAAACTCTAGATACGACACCTCATCTGTGTGATCGTAAAGCGTGCGTATAACTGGATGGCCCTGTTGCTCGCGTCCCGGCTCGATGTCCTCTGGAGCTGATTTTGCCAACATGCGCTCCACATCCAATATCTTAATACTGGCATCCACACTGCCCGTGGCGACCAAGGATCCATCAAAACTGAAGGCACCGGCACGACAAGCCTGCTTGTGCGACGTCACATAAGCGGTCTCATAGGAATGCGGCTCGGGAGCTAGTGCCGACGCTTCTGGCTCGAATTCTAGATCAATACCTGGCAGCACATCATCCGTGTTGGTCTTATCCTTATCAGACATTGACTGCATGCCGGAGATCATGACATGCAGCAGGCGCTCGCTTGGAGCACACTGATCGGCCTTGACCAGCATGGACAGCTCCATAGCAAATTTCTCCAAGCCATCGTACATTAACTGGCTGCGAATGAATAGCATTAAAACGGACTGAGGCTTATGAGCAATCAGTGTTAGCTTACCTTATCATTAACCGGTATAATATTTCCCGGTTTTTTACCAAATTATGTGGATCCAAAATTTCGTCGCGCATCTTTCTTTATAAATAAAAAAATTAGTGATGAACGAGCATAAAAACATCGCCTTACCGACATTTGCCGGTGTTTGTTCGTCGTGCCTTTCGATATCTATCGAACTTAAATATCGTGCCACAAACCTAATATCGATAGCTAACTATTTCGATAGCCCACAGCTGCAACACGTGCAATTGTTTTGTTTTCATAGCGTTCATTTTTAACAATTTAACAGACAAAAATGAAAATTCGCAAGAATCATGTGCGTAAGCGTTACCGCTACAATGTTAATCGGAAGACGATGAATAAAACAAGGAAAAACACTGGAAAAATCAAGGAGTAAGTATGCTGCCACTCGACTGTTGACATTCAAAATTTTACATGCGCGCTTTACAGCCCAGAGATGAAGAAAATGTGGCTTGAAGGAAAACGCGTGGGTACCAATTTCAGTGAAATGGGCTTGGCCCGGGATCCAAACAAGGCGGTTGGCGTACCAAATTATAAACGCGAAAGGCTGGAGGCTGTTAAAATTGTAAATGGATTCACTGAGGAGGAGCTAGACGACGAGGAAATGGCCATTCTGGGTTCTAAGAAAGACAAAACAGAGACCCCCAAACCAAAGCGGGGACACGTCGTTCAAGAGCTCGAGCAAATGGCAATTGATCGAAGAGCTGATCCAGAGTTCCGGTATGTATATGGTGTAAAATATGATACTTGTTGTATTATTTACCTTTCATACCACATAATTATAGATTACCAAAGGGAGTGGTGAAGGAGCTGTCATATTTCCTTAATAAGTACAAATTCAACTATAAGGCCATGGTGACAGATCGTCGTAATCATGGTCAGTGGACGTGGAGGCAATTCCGCTTGAAAATACGCAGATTTATGTCAATACCAGAACAATTCAATGAATACCTGGAGCAGAACAAACTTCCCATAGATGTTAAACCAGATTGGCCAGAATACGAGTCGGACAGTGAATGGAAATAACTGTCAATGTATAGAATATAGAATATAAATATAATATACATATGTATACACTTGTAAAAAAATTTTCAGACAGAGACCCGACTTTCTGTTTAGACTATATTAAAGTAAATTACACATTTTAATTCAAACTGTGAATATTTCATTTACACGAAATTTTCCATAAATATCCTTGTTTATACAAAATTCAAGTTGCATTCAAGTTTTCTGGCGTCTGCTCGACTAAAATTGAATATTTTAGTCAAGCAATTATTAGAGCCCACTAATTAAATTGAGTATGAGAATAATTGGGGCATAAGCTGTTATCAAGTGTATTTACCATCGTACTGCATACCAAAAATCGAACAGCTGACAGCAACGTTTAGTTAACGGTAAGCTCTCACATAATCTCTTCTTCTTGCTGCGCTAATCACACATGTATTGTGCTGTCAATTAGCATTGACTGTTAAAATTGCCCGCAATTTTCAATTTGCCATCCCATACCTATCCCTTGCCCCAGTGGGTTGGCTACTCTGTCTGTCATTCGCCGTTGCATCATCGTGCATCGGCTGTCGGGTTTCGGTCTCTTCGTCAACCGACTGCCTGCTTCTGCTGATTTCGGTCTTTCCGTTTTCTGGTTTCGAGGTAAGTGCACGTATAGAGGAGGTCCGTGCAGCTTTCTTAAAATCCTTAAATATCATTTTCAATAATGAGCATCCATTAATTATTTGTGTGTTAAATGACTGAAAAGTGCTAGTGCTTATGCAAATGTTTATTATTGCTGCGTATTTCGAGCTGTATCAAGACTTAAAGGAAGCTTAAATTTTGTGCGTTTACCGGCCGGTGATTCGACTGAGGTTTTGCATAATACGTGTGTGCATGTTTGCTTATGTTTGTATGTAACGGTATCTGTGTGCATGCGTACAAATATTATTATTAACAAGAATAACAAACTTTGATATTATGAACTTGCACATAAAATTCCAGTGAATAGAATTTTTCTACGTAACGGACAGTTTTGCACCATGCATACATATGCATGTGTACTTAACATGTACATACATATGTATGTATGTACATATGTATGTGTTTGTATGCCCGGCGCTCTGGTAATTTCCAAAATGGCGGCCGTTGCCGCAGAAGTCTGCAGTTGCTCATGTGTTTGCGTGTGTGTGTGTGTGTATTCTTGCTACACTGTTAAGTTGCCAAATTTAAAGTGCTTCATACATACATACATATGTATGTATATTACATACATACATATGTGTATTTCTTGAGATTTGTGTGCAATTCCGTTAAAGTATTGCTGAGTGAGAGAGAACGACTGCAAAGTATTTTTACATTTCCCTTTAAGGTTCTTTTTTTTTTTAAATTTGCACTTGTGTGTCAACGAATATACATTCATACATACACATGCACACAAGTACATTTGTCGTTAAAAATAACTAAAGAAAAAGCGCAAGTAAAATTTGTTTCTAGGCTAGAAAATAAATCACGCTAAAGAGCCAAAGCACACACACATAAAGCGGCGGATACACATGCATGCACATCATCCGCGTGTATGCATGTATGTATGTATTTGTCTTGTTGTTTTTGCTAGTTTATCCAAGACGACGCAGACCAACGGAAGCGATGAGCAAGTGCAACCCGAAGCAGCGGTATTTATGGCCCTGTATGCGTGTGCATATGTATGTACAATGTGTGTTTGTGTGCAGTTTTTCACCCTTTCGACTCGTGAGCGGAGAAAAGAGCACACGAATACCGCAAATGCCGGCGATGAGCAAAAGCTACAAATACCGTTGCAGTCGCTCTTTACCACCAACATTGATTTTGCACCATCTCCTCCCAATCGTGCTTCACGCTGCCTCTTGAAATAAATTGAGTTTTAATTGTTGTTAAATTATTCTTGTGCTACAACAAAGGTATTGTCAGCAGGAGCTATTCATGGGCTGCCACCTGTATTTTGTTTTGAGGCAGCCCGTCCTCAAATGCCATAGACTGGATATTATTGAAGCGCCCCAGGTGGGCTGGTGGGCCTGGTGTGTTATATTAGTGGGGCCTTTGGGGAGTGCATTCGGCAACGTCGCCGTTCGGCTCAGTCTCGCTTTTCAGCTCCAGAAGCTCTCGTCGTTTGTCTGGGTTCATTATTGATTTTTCGTTTCAACCATTGAGACTCTTTGCTTGCATACTTATTGTGTCCAGATTTTCCGCGATTGACTAACGTACAGACGTGTGTCGGCCCCAATTGGTAATATCTACATATATTTGGAACTCATAAATAAATAACATCACAAATATTAAAACATGTTCATTTAGTGTGCTTAGCATATAAGACTACGAATTTAATATTATTGTGAAATAGTTAATACAGCTCACCTGTCCGGTCTTTTTTTTTATTTGCAGTGCATCGCCAGTTGAAGCGCCTGTGAGCAGCAAGTTACAGTTAAACCAATTTTCTGGTGAGTTTTACCTAGATTATTGTTTATTTTTGTATATTCGTCCATGTACATATATATATATATCCATATATATACATCTGCATATATATTTACTGGGCCGACTTAAACGCCGGTAATTGATTGATTGTTCAGATTTTTTTTTTTTTTTTTTTCATATTGAAACTCGTGGGCTAAACGTTTTATACGAAAAATGTATTTTGTATTATTAATTAGATTAATAATTAAAATTATTTAACTTTAAAAGCTCTTGCAAAAAATGATAACATAATGTACGATTTTTGGATCATCTGTCAAAAATTGCGTTAAAAAAAAAAACTATGATTTTTTAAAAGTAACAGCTTTCAAAATTTGTTTAAAAATATTTGTAGTTTTTTCTTAAGTACATAAATTAAATGAAAATTCAAAATGCAAGTGTCCTCTTTATCGAACTTTCGCTGTGCACATGCAGGAACGTAGCTGCAGCATTTGTCTCTACACCGCGAACAGAGTCGCGCCCACTCTCACGCCCACACCTTAGCCATACATATAAATAAATACATACATATGTACATGCGTTTATACATATGCAAGTCCTGGCTATGCTCATTCGTGTCCTTATAGCACACGCCTTTGCCTTTTCTCTCTCCACTACTCTCTCTCTCTTTCTGTTTCTCTATGACACCCACGCTCCAAATTTGATATATATGTTCATGAATCTACATATTTATATATGTGTACGTCGTTTGCCATGCAGGTTGTATCAAAAACTACAAAAAACTAAAAAAGGAAGAAAATATAAGATTGTTAGAACTCAAAGACTACAGAGAGCAGCACCATGGGTAAGGAGAAGATCCATATTAACATCGTGGTGATTGGCCACGTAGATTCGGGCAAGTCGACCACCACTGGCCATTTGATTTACAAATGCGGCGGAATCGATAAGCGTACAATTGAGAAGTTCGAGAAGGAGGCCCAGGAGATGGGCAAGGGCTCGTTCAAGTATGCCTGGGTGCTCGACAAACTGAAGGCTGAGCGCGAGCGCGGCATCACCATTGATATTGCCTTGTGGAAATTTGAGACGGCCAAGTATTATGTGACCATCATTGATGCGCCCGGTCACAGGGATTTCATCAAGAACATGATTACCGGTACTTCGCAAGCCGATTGTGCCGTGCTGATTGTAGCTGCCGGCACTGGTGAATTTGAGGCTGGCATCTCGAAGAACGGCCAGACGCGTGAGCATGCGCTGTTGGCCTTCACGTTGGGCGTTAAGCAGCTGATTGTGGGCGTCAACAAGATGGATTCCACGGAGCCACCCTATAGCGAGGCACGCTATGAAGAAATTAAAAAGGAGGTTTCCTCGTACATCAAGAAGATTGGCTACAATCCGGCCTCGGTTGCGTTTGTGCCCATCTCAGGCTGGCATGGCGACAACATGCTTGAGGCATCCGAGAAGATGCCCTGGTTCAAGGGCTGGACCGTCGAGCGCAAGGAGGGCAAGACGGAGGGCAAGTGCTTGATTGACGCGCTGGACGCGATTATGCCGCCCCAGCGGCCCACTGACAAACCGCTGCGCCTGCCTCTGCAGGATGTCTACAAGATCGGTGGCATAGGCACAGTACCAGTGGGTCGTGTGGAGACTGGAGTTCTTAAGCCTGGTGAGAAAATGATTCAAGCTAATTTATTATTTCATAAACTTATGCATTTTCTGTTCGGTTTTAGGCATGGTGGTAAACTTTGCTCCTGTTAATTTGGTTACTGAGGTCAAGTCTGTGGAGATGCATCACGAGGCATTGACCGAGGCTATGCCGGGCGACAATGTCGGCTTCAACGTTAAGAACGTCTCGGTTAAGGAGTTGCGTCGTGGCTACGTGGCTGGCGATTCGAAGAACAATCCACCACGAGGCGCGGCCGATTTTACTGCTCAGGTGCGTGTTGATTTGATTGATTGGATTCAACATCATTTGTTATAATAATTGCTCATTTTCTGTTCAGGTAATTGTGCTCAATCACCCTGGGCAGATTGCCAATGGGTATACCCCTGTTTTGGATTGCCACACGGCACATATCGCATGCAAGTTTTCCGAGATCAAGGAGAAGTGCGATCGCCGTACGGGCAAGACCACCGAGACCGAACCGAAGGCCATCAAATCTGGGGATGCAGCCATCATATTGCTGGTACCCACTAAGCCATTGTGCGTTGAAAGCTTCCAAGAATTTCCGCCGCTGGGACGGTTCGCAGTGCGCGATATGCGTCAAACTGTAGCGGTCGGTGTCATCAAATCGGTGAACTTTAAAGAAACGACCTCGGGCAAAGTAACAAAAGCCGCTGAGAAGGCACAGAAGAAGAAATAACTAGGGTGTCAGCAGAATTGTAATTCAAATAACAACATAAACAATAACAACAACAAAAACAACAACACTCAAACACTCAAACAGCAAACGGCAAAAGCAACAAGACACTTAAAATTTATAGTATCTACTCATCATAGACGAGCAAATCCGATGCAAGGGCTTGACACAAAGTCCGTGGCGTATAAAACTTCATCAACTAAAACTATTAACCGCTGCATTCATATATTATATAAACTTGAACTATTGCAATTTATTATAGACACACACACAATTAGTAGTGAGGCAATGCCAATGGTTCGAATCGCCCTCGCTGTACGTAACGAGACCCAGACGAAAGGACACATTGGTCACCTAGAATTATTCTCCCACGCGTACTCAAAATCTGTCGCCATCATATTCATAATTATCATATACTATAGCTATCTCAACTTGTTTCGCCACCGCAAATCGTTTCGCAGGAAACAGTCCCACTTTCAAGATCATAATAATAATCGGAGTGTATTATTCGCCACTGGAGTTTGCTGCTAGCCCGGCACCCCCTCTATACACCACCACCCTCTATACTTGCTCCTCATTTATCACATACGCCATAATTTCAATCAATGGATTTTAAACACTTTTTATACTTTTGATAAGTCAGTCGGAGGCATTCGATTTAAAATCTATATATTATAAAAGTAATTTTCAGAATATAGTTTTAAACCACTCTGCATCTTACCAACCTTAAAACTAAAACTAAAAAAAAAAAAAACAAACATAAAAAAAAAAAGAAAAGTCAAGACTACATTCGCAATGAATTCAAAATTTTTCCCAGAAGAAAACAAAACAAAAAAGACAAATGCTTAAGAAGTATTACAAAAATAATATTCATAAATACATAATCATGTGCGGTTTTGTAAACATTCTAAATGTTCTATTGAGCCTCATTTGGCATTTGCATACTCTAATCAAATGTTTGTCATAAACGATTAACCACATAACAAGCATATGCGTACTAACATACATAATGCATTCATTGTCGTTACTATGAAACTTATAATTGTAACCCACAACAGAAAACAATTCATGAATACAGAAAATGTTGCTTAATAAACAAAAAGGATCTTTTAATGTATTAATTGAGAAAATAAAAATAAAGAATGCTTAACCGTAAAATACAACAAAAAATACATTGTTCTTATTTTATTTCCTATTTTGATCTGTAGCTTAAATGTCATAAATTGAAGAATATTTGTTAGTAGTCGTAGAGTATTACAAAGTCGGTTCGGTGTCTGAATTCACTTCACGAACTGAGCTTATTTCGTTGGCGATTTATTTTCGGAACTGGAACTCGTGAATTTAATGAATAGTGTGGCAACTCTGTTATCTGACTCACAGGCGGTATTTATAAACAACAAAGCATCAAAGCTCAGCCGGCTGTGCTGAAATTTTCGATAAATTAAATTAAATTAAAAAAGTC
The DNA here is from genome assembly GCF_001654015.2 of Drosophila navojoa. The sequence continues at coordinate 813,270 of NW_022045892.1, forward strand.
GAGGGCTAAAATTTATATTGACAACACTATATAATTTAGAGCTGTACGACTACTTAGAAATCAATATTATCACAGATATGGCCGATCCACGTTTAAGACAGCTAGTTATAAAAACGGGTGTTGTCAAGCGCCTGGCAAAGGAGAAGACTGTTTATGAGAAGGAAGTGAAAACAGAGTTTGCTCGTCTTGAAAAATTCAAAACCGACGGCGCTGATGAACATGTACTCCGTAAGCAGGAAGAGGTGATACAGGAATGTCAGATGATGTTACCAGACTCAAAGAGAAGGTGTCTCATAAAATTACACCACTAAGATTTAGTCGATACTAAACATACTCTAATTTTCATAGGCTACAAAAGGAATTTGAGCTGTTGCAAAAATTTCTGCAGGATGAGCAGGATCTCAAAGAAACAGAGGAATACACAAAGGCAGCCGAGATGTTAAGCGAGGCAGAATCTATTCTGAAAGCATAGAGCATCAGCTGCTCCGATGCCCCCAACCACATTCTTCCCTGTATTTTATTTGTATTAAGCTACCCACTCTCAATATATGTATATGCAACGTTAACCAACACTAATATCAAATATGCCGCAAGGCCTCAAACTAAGCGAAATAAAGGCAAACGTTAATAATGTCATTGAGAATTTACAATTATTGGAAGCTGCAAGCAATGCGTCTCTAAACGATTTCAATTTGGAGCAATCTCGCGAATTGGAAAGACAAACCACAAGTTTATTAGCGCAACTATCAGAAATACCATGCGAAAAACTTGCTCGGACTCAACTGCAGCGTAAACAAAGACGCCAAAGGACCAAAAAGAAGGCCAAATTGCAATTTAAGCTCAATAGATCTATTTCTAAGTCAGCTAAAGTATCCGCATCACTACCCACAATAAATGCCGCTGATGAGGAAAAATTGGGAGCTCCAAAGCAAGCCGAACACATAACGCTCAAAAAACATTATGATTCGTCCAACATTCTGTACACATTAGACTTGTTGGAGAGATTGTACAAGGCGCGTGGCGGCAAAGGCAACTTGAGTGAAAAAATGGCCAGAATGCGAACAGTTTGGCGGCGTGTGCAGCAGGAGAGCATTAATGCGATCAATCAAGAAATGCCCACCAACTGCGAGGCGCAATGGTCTAAAGCTATTTTTGGAATCTCTTCTGTACCTTTAAAACAGGGATCATTAAAAGGCCTTCGCAAAACACAAAATCAAAAATTTGTGGAACGGCGGTAAGTTCGCTTATTAGATTCAAAAAGTCACCTTAATATATTCATTTTGCAGTGCAATTTGGGATTCGTATATAAGTTCCGGTAAAGTCGGCAGTAGCATACCACACGGATGGGTATTGCCTAGAGAAACGCCATCAGCTGAATGGGCCAAATATATTTGCGAATAAAACATGAACACATATGAATATATATATATGTGGAATTTTTATTCTTTAGAAGAACTGCATTAAGCCTTAGTGAGTAGCAAACAGATCAATGGAATCTATTCGTAAATCCAGTCCTTGGCAGCTGGGGTCCAGGTGACAAGCTCTTTCTCGTTGAACCAGAGAGCGATCTCCTTCTCGGCTGATTCAACAGCGTCGGAGCCGTGAATGATGTTACGGCCGACTTGAATACAGAAATCACCACGGATGGTGCCAGGCAAGGAGTCAGCTGGGTTGGTAGCGCCCAACATTTGACGGCCGGTCTTGACCACATTTAAACCCTCCCACACCATGGGAACCACTGGACCGGAGCTCATGTAGTTGACCAAACCGGGGAAGAAGGGACGGGCAGACAGATCAGCATAGTGCTTCTCCAACAATTCCTTTTGAGCCTGCAATCAAATATGATGAACAAATTAATACCATACTAATAGACATCTTACATACTCATGACCTCTAAAATTATAATATGAATATAACCTCAACCGGTCATTTTCAATATCAGCAAGGGTAACCCGTTCGCGTGTTGAGGTTAAACACGAACAGTGAACACGCGTACTTATTGATTTCTTAATTCAATTAGGCTACCGGCTTTACTCACCCACATGAACTTCATTGCTACCAATTTGAAGCCCTTCTGCTCAAAACGCTCGATGATTTTTCCGACAAGTCCTCTCTGGACTCCATCGGGCTTCACCATGATGAAAGTGCGTTCCTTGTTGGCGGCCATTGCGTATGAGAATAGGGAATAAAATGCCAAGAGCGAACCAATCATCAGTGTTGAGTTTTTCATTGAAGAAGTGTGCCCATATTGGGAAAACGTGAATATACCAAACATCTAGTGTGCACAAGAGTATATAATATTATTTACATTTTCATTAAAAGTAATTAAAGCTATGACTGTTACATATTATTAAAATTGTACTACTAATTTAATATAATATAACAATATGTTAATATTTGATGACTTGATTCTGTATGGAACTTGTTCAATTGAGTATATCGGTAGCTATTAATCATTTTGAACGAGTTCACCCATCTCTATCGTAAACTCAAATTTCCAAAAAATAATTTTAGGCTTCAATTTAGAATGGTAAATATTTTTAATATTAAGTAATTATATTAAACTAAACGGTATTTTTCCTTTAGTTTTCATTGTTGCACAAAGAGGAGAATGCACATGACAACGCGCTCTGGGCATGCGCCTGGGGACGCGTCGCAGAGCCGGCAACTGAAGATGTGAACGCCGTACAAGAGGAAGAGAATCCATTTGATTTTGAGAAAAAGGAAAAGAAACCAACGGATTTCATAGTGACCGGGGGTCTGGACGATCTGGTCAAAGTATGGGACATACGTGAAGATAACACCTTAGAACTACGACACAAGTTAAAAGGTCATGCCCTTGGTGTGGTCTCTGTTGCCGTGAGCTCCGATGGTCAAAGTATAAAGCGCTAGTTCATTTAATTATTATTTAAGCTATAATTCAGAAAACATAATTTGACAGCAATCGCCAGCAGCTCACTGGACTCTAGCATGTGCCTGTGGGATGCCAAAACTGGCGATAAGAAACATATGCTAACATTTGGGCCCGTAGATTTGTGGACAGTAGGCTTTTCGCCATGCAACAAGTATGTCATATCTGGCTTAAACGATGGCAAGATTTCAATGTACAGCGTGGAGACCGGTAAAACGGAACAGGTGCTGGACGCCCAGAATGGCAAATACACGTTAAGCATTGCATATGTGCGCAACTGAGTTATTTCTTAATTGTATAGAAATTAAATTATTCCAAATTGTAGAGTCCTGATGGCAAATACATTGCAAACGGTGCAATCGATGGCATCATCACCATTTTCGATGTGGCTGCAGGCAAAGTGGCTCAGACTCTGGAGGGTCATGCCATGCCTGTACGCAGTCTCTGCTTCTCGCCAAACTCACAAATGTTGCTCACGGGCTCTGACGATGGACATATGAAGCTCTACGATGTGTAGGTGGTCGTCTTTTAGTAAATCAAAGCTCATTAAATATCTATTTAAAATTCTAGTGCACATTCCGATGTGGTAGGCACACTGTCTGGCCACGCCTCTTGGGTGCTGTGTGTATCCTTTTCGGAGGATGGCAAACACTTTGCCAGCTCTTCTAGTGACCGCAGTGTTAAAATCTGGGATACATCGGAGCGCAAATGTATTCATACCTTTACCGAGCACACAGACCAAGTGTGGGGTGTACGATACAGCCCGAGCAACGATAAAGTAATATCTGCTTCAGAAGACAAGTCCTTGAACATTTATTACTGTCCACCGAACGCTATCGTGTGATACAAAAAATGCGTCAATACAATTTGTATAATAAAAGATAGGTTTAATTTAATAACAAGCATTTTAACTATGAAGACTATCGATTCAATCGCTACCTAAATTTTATTATTCTATTCTGTACTTGGCTTTTTTTCAATCTGTTTTTGGGTAGATTGTGTCAGCAATTTGTCCTTGTACTTTTCGTCAGGTATATGGATGTTAAACGTCTTGAAGTAGAACAGAATATTTGCTGCAAGTAAAATCAATTAGCTCTATATCTAAGATTAAAATATTTAAACCTACCAACATGCGCCTCTTTTAGCTTGTATTGATCAGCTATTTTACTCGCTGTCCACTCTTCGGAATCTTGCTGATGGTCGTTGATAAACTGCATCGCTTGTCGTAAAGTGCAACGTCCACTTGATACTTTCGTTGGCTCCAGGTAGCCAAACTCAAAGTCAGCCGGAGTAGTTCGCTCCAAGGGTAGCGGTCTGTCAGCTCCTTGGCGTTGCACTACTCGTTGAATCTGAATACAATATTTAGTTTTTAATTAATATATTTCGCGATATATGTATATGTCTCTCATTTAACCCACAAATTGATCCTTTGATGTTACATAAACATCTTTTAGTCGAGTATCCAAGCTGGCGTCCTTTGTGTTTAGTTTGTTCACGAAGTCGGGATCCACTAAAATTCCAAGCAAAAAAGCAATATTAATAAAGCCGTTAATTGCAGCTGCATAAAGTGCTTACACTCCAAAGTTCTTTCCATGTCACGCAGATTCGACTCGTATTTTGGTGCCGGTGTGGGCTTCTCGCGTTCCAGTACACGATGTGCTCGATTCTCCACATTGAAACGATTGGCCTTGCGAGCCACCATAGACATGACCTTGCCCATTTCGTGTTTGTTTTTATTTTAATTAACAATTATGTTAAATTTATCGACTTAATGGCACAACAATAAAGCATTTAGCAATTGGTGCAGTTTGTAAACATAACCAACAAAAGCAGTGCTGGAAAACAAGGAAAGACAGTGCTGTACAACGTTTTCAAGCAGTGAGTGCTGTAAACATAAACAAGCCATTTGTACTCCGCAGACAATTGTTGCTGATTATTTAATTTAAAAACAGAAAAGGATAACAAAATGATGTCCCTGCGTGGCAGCTTCACCCTGTGCAATGCGAGAAACATTCAACGGATGAGCAGCTGTTATCAAAGCACCAAGTCCAAGCGGGCTGTGAAGGCGGAGCGGGTGGCACGTTATAGCGGCGAATTTCCAGAGAAGCTACTCAGCAAGAATCAGAAGAGCGTTTCTCACATGTATGTGGCCAATTCGCAAATAGCCGAACAGATTAATAATTATCTGGAGCCACATCTACAGCAAACCAAATGTGATACTGTTATGGAACTGAATCCTGGACCGGGTCATTTCACGAGACATTTGCTGGATCGGGAAACACAGTTTCGTAAGATCATTCTGATGGAATCGATGGAATACTTCATGCCGCGACTGCAGGAATTGCATGCATTGTATCCGGATCGCGTGAAGGTCCGTTATGGTGATTTTATTGCTCTATGGAAGCTGGCTTATATGGATAAAATGGATAGTGGGACACGTTTGCTCGATATGTTAAGCGATGTGCCCCGAACCTCATTCAATGAAGGTAAGAGATTTCGATTAGACTAATACATTGCAAGGAGATTTAAATCTTTCTCTCTCTGCGCAGATATCAACATGCTGGTTTTCGGTGCCGTGGGTTCATATGCGTTCTTCAAGCATCTGATCAACTCGCTGATATTCCAGATGAGCCTGTATAACTTGGGCCGGTGTGAGATGATTCTAGCAGTGCCGCCGCCCATTTTCATTGTGAGTATATACGATCTCCATATAATTTTCAATTGCCTATTAATATTTACTATTACAGCATCTGACTTGCTCGAACAAGATCGGTTATCTAATCTATCGCTCAGCCTCGGTGCTATTTCAAATACTGTTTGAGCATCGTTTCATAGCCAAGGTGCCTCGCGAGACTTTCCTGCCCGTGCAGGCCGACTATAATCTGTCTAAAAGCAGTAAGTTGGCTAAGGTTAAGTCAATCAATCCGGAATATTTGTATTTGGTTAAATTCGTGCCGCGTCGTAATTTGCATGAAATATGTCCAGTTCAAGATTTGCCTGCCCTATGGTTTTTTATAAAGCAAAATTTCGTCAGTCGACGGAATCGTATCATACCCAATATGGAGTAAGTAGTAATCGGGAAAGCATTGGCGCTTCGTGTATTGACTAATTCAATGTTTTTTAGAAAATGGGTACCTGGCTGTGGACCAAGGCTGATAATCAATCAAAATGCTCCAGAAAGAGTCAGGCCTCTTTACGAAGATGAGTCTGTCAAGCATTTGCCTCCATTTTCGATGCAGAGTACCACCATGAGTACACGAGATTATTATCCCGGCATTAATATATATACGCAGTTTGGCGATCTGACACCAAGTCAAATGCTAACGTTATTCGCACAATTTCGCCAATGGCCCGAATATAGCGAGAGTTCGTTCCTCGCTTCCATGGAGAATACATTGCTTAAACTGGAGTCGGTAAACGATGAACAAGGCATAGAGGATGGCGTTAATCTAGTCGAAGAGGATGACCTTAGCACCGAAGCTGTGGATGAACTACTTGAGGCCACCGGTGGTCCAGCTCCAGAGCCACCAAAAGTTCGTAGGAAAACTAAATCTACGGTTTAAATTCGGTTTACACATGTACATATTTAAGTAGTTGTTATTGTTGCCTTAAGCTAAAAAGTTGAAAATTCATGTTGAGTATTTTATTGACCTGATCCGCTTTCATGGAGCAGCTGTGCAGCGCCCTTGGGCAAAAAGCCTGCTTCCGCGCCCACATTTCTCCGCCAAGTCAATGTGGTATTCAGGCGGAGCAACTGAATTGTTAGACACATCTAAGGAGAAGCGCGTTTCCAGCTGAGTCGAGAGTTGTACACAATCCACCATGAGAGTTCTTGGATTAACGCCCAGCACGTAGGTGTATTCCTTTTTGGGGCAGGGATTTTTATTTTGATTCATGCTGCCGAACTCGAAGCACTTGTCGCGTATCAGAAAATGGCCATCCTGTCGACATGGATTATTGACACATTCGGGTATAACTTTCTCTTTGTACAATACTAATATCTGGCTATCGTTGCACGGCCCTTGCCTATATGCTGGATAACAGGCATCGCTTTCTGGATGATAAAGAGCCGCTGTTCATGTAAAATACACGTTTTAAATAATTATTATTTATATTATGTCATCGCTATATTAATGGACTCATACCCGGTGCGCAATCGCATATCCAGTCATTAAGCTGATCTCCAGGGTAAAGAAGCTGGTAGCGGGCGCAGCGAGCGGGCGAGTATAGCGGCTTGCGACCCTAGAGTAAGAGGAAAGAGAGAGAGAGAGAGAGAGAGTTTTGTGTCTAAATCTCATTTGCTTGATGCTAGTTTTATTTGTCTTATCAGCTGTTGAGGTCTTGTTGGATCGCCTACCGCCAGATTACTTTTCTGCTTATCGATGTCAGCATCCTCCACATAGGCAACTTGAGCACCGCCTAATCCTATGATAACCGTTAGCAAGCCATAAAATAACACAAAATGCCACTGGAACATGGTTGTTTCTATTTAGACTCTTTATGCAAATTAAAATGCCTCTGTTAATGAGCTTTGGCGCGAACGCTTTATGAAACCTCGAGCTTTGGTAAAACTTCGAATCCGACGTCCACTCGCTACAGCACAATGCATAACACTGATCTGAGGCTGGGGAGCTCAGAGAAATAGCTCCAAAGCTGAGCTCCATTCATTCAGTATTCACTCAGTACACATGTTAAAGATCATGTTAAAGGGTCAGTGTACATGTCCGAAATGTTATTACTCGCGAGAGTTGACAGCCTACTGTATAAAATTACGCACCGCTAGTAAAAACAAACTATATAGACAAGTTCAGTTTGTACAAAAATACCACAATATTATTTTGAAATATTCACTAAATTTATTGAAGTATTTTCTACAATCTTTTTCAATTAACAATAATGCGGTACACCTAACCAAATTTAAAAAAAAAAAAAAAAAAAAAAAAAGCTGTCATACACGTTGGCAACTCTGTCACTGAACCTTCAGCTGTATCTTTGTATACATATCAATAACACAGTAAGCGGCAGAAAAATCAAAGTTTTATTTTTCCAACGTACAAACATACAGAAACTATACTGAATATCCGAAAAAATGGATGACGAAGAGACTGGAGGTAAGTGAAGGTAAATTTGACGTAGTTTAAGAAATTCTAAATGTGAATTTGTTCAATGCGTAGAAATCGATGAGAACAGCTCATCCAGCACAAACACAAATACAAATGCAACTGCTACGGCAACGGAAACTGCTGGTGAAATGCATGTTGAGTTAGGACAAGGCGAGGAAATTCCAGAGAGCAGTCGAAACGGAGCTGGAACTGGGGCTGGGGATGGAATTGGAGCTGAAGCTGGAGCTGGTGCAATACCTGCCGAGGGAGCGGCGCATGTGAGTAGTCGTGAAAGGCTTGAGAATATGATTGAGGAAGTAGATAATATGTTCGAGGAGGTGAGTGAGCTGATGGTCGATGTCACACAGCTAATGCGACGCGCCAACCAACTACGAGAAGACACTGGCACGGGTGCAGTTCCGCAAAATCCAACTTTGGCCACAAATCCAACTCCTCCCGCTGAGATTGAGGAGGAGGCAGAGGGCCCAGAGCAGCAAGCAGAATACGGACTGGTGAACTACGACAGTCCAAGGCGGGCTAGCATCAGCTCTAGGCACAGCGGGAGTGATATGTCCCTGGACAGTCCAGTCAGCGAAGGTTAGTCTGATGTTATTACAAGACAAAATCTAATAGTATTTCCTATTAAACGTTGATACAGACGACTCGGATGCGGAGGCTGTGCCCCGTTGGATGATACCCGCGAATCGTGTCCGTTCTGCTGTGGATTTTTTGGTGTTACAGCGTCGTAATCGTGATGGAGGTATTACAACACTGTTACGACATGAAAACTTTTTGCAGCGCGTGCGTAGCATGGTTTTTAGCCAGGATCGCATTCGTGGCAGGGCGAGCGATGATGCTAACAACGCTGATGTGATCAATAATGTTCCAGATGATATATCCGAAGTATCGCCGCCGCCACCCTTGGACGTTGACATGGAAGAGGGAGTGCGTTTTGACACAAATCTGCCGGCAGAACATTCATATTTCGGTACGAATCTGAATCGTGTTCCCGGCGTGGACTACTTGGAAGTGGGCAGCACACATCGTATGCTGATATTCATGCATGAGCATGTACTCTTCCCTGGCGAGGTGCTGCCCTTCATGATCGACGGCAGCATTATTGACGAAGAAATCGAGGATTCGGGACGTGATGGTGTGATCTTCGGCGTTGGCTTTCCACTGATGCAGCCGCGTGACGACAACCCACAAAAGCTCTACGGCGTCACCTGTCAGATCTATGAGAAAGGCGAGAGTGGACGCCAGCATGTGTTTTACAAGTCACGCGCCTTGCAGCGCATTGTTATCAACTGCGATGATATACAAGGGTGAGAATGATACGCCAATGCTGGAACAAGGTATATTTTTTTGTTAATCTTTACATTTCTACTTTAGGCGGCCCCAGTACATTGCAAGGAATCCGACGATGAAGTGCTACAGCAAGGTTAAAATATTGCCAGAGTACTTTCTGCCAGAGCCGCTCAAATGCATTGATATGGGCTCATTGAATCGTTTTCGTGATATACCATCCATGCAGGATAAATTTCGTCGTTTTCAACTAACCACAACGCCCTGGCCTATAGAGGCCTGTGGGCTATACTCATTTGAGCATATTGTGGAGAAGGCACGTCAAAAGCTGGAAATACATAAAATAGATACCATGCCAAAGTGTCCCATACAATTGTCGTTTTGGCTTTTGCGCAATTTGCATCTCACGCAGACAATGCACCGCATGGCGTTCCTCACAAATTCTGTAAATATAAGACTGCAGATTATTGGCTCCACCTTGATGGAAGAGTCGCTCTTCTATTGCCGTTACTGCGACAGTAGTCTAGCCTATTGCTCTGATTTGTTTGCCATGTCTAAGCATGGTGTACAAACACAATATTGCAATTCAGGTAAGCTAATATATCGATGGAGTGTATCTATAACTGATGTCTTTTACTTTAATTTCAGCTGGCTACATACATGAGACAAACACAGTGTATAGGGTCATTGCCCACGCAATTGGTTACAGTGGGGAGCCATCCACCGAGTTCAGTTGGTTCCCCGGCTACCAGTGGCATATTATTATATGCAAGTTTTGTGCACAGCATGTAGGCTGGGAGTTTAAGGCAGTCGAACCCAATTTGGCCCCCAAAGTGTTCTTTGGTCTGGCTGGATCCAGCGTTCGCATTGGTAAATTCAGAGAACGGAAATGAGGCTGGCGACTGGTGAAACGTATTTGCAGGATCTGTGGTTGCTGTTGTCGTCGACGTCGTCAATCTGACAGACTCGCTTAATTTCTAAAGCTAAAATGTAGAACATTCAAATTCGTTTCACTATCTTGTCTAAATACTTATAAATTAGGAATGCAACAGTCGTCGGCTTCAGTAGTGGACAGGATTGTACGCGTGCGAACATTAAGATTGATTTACCAACTTATATTAATACCAATTCATATTTAAGAGTTAACGTAATTAATGTATTACTCTTTATTTTTTTAAATATAAATAATTGTATTCCAAGTAAATACATATATATGAATTAAAATCCCAATACATATTCGATTCCTGTGGAATGGATTTTATTTAGTTCTTGAGCAGCACTGCAAAGGATGTGGAGAGTTTCTGAAACGTTAAGCAGAATCTTGTTTTGTATACATATCTATTACAATATCTTAGGTAAATGCTTACTGCTTTGCAAAACGGACACTGGCCAAAGGATACTTCAAGAAATGTTTTGCCTTCGACTAGCGTATCGAACCATTCCTTCAGACACGATGCATGGCATTTCAGCACACAGCGAGAATTATCACAGGAGACAAGAGGCACCTCGCCGTTGTCCAGTCGATACTCGAAACAAATATTGCAACGCTGCTGTTCGTCATTATCTTTCTTCAGCTCATCCTCAGCGGGCATAGGAAAGTAACACATATCGAATATGTGCAAGAGATTCTTGTGCATGTCCAGCTCAATATCCCAATTGCCGAGCCCGTCGCTCAGCACGTGCCGTAAATGTACCACCTCCTCGGTGGGTCCTATGATTTGCACGGCCATGGATGCATAGCTGGCAAATGGATCGGCTATAGTTAGCTTGAGATATACACGCTCTTTAAGTGGAAACACACGTGTGTTATCCTTGGTTGTAATTGGGCACGGCTGCAGCACGTCGCACAGCTCATCAATACTTGAGAAACTGTCATAGAACGGGCGCAATTCCTCCAACAGCTTGAGATATAGATGCAAGATGTCGGTGAGAGAGTGAGAGTTACTTTCCAAAATATCTTCCAGTTGAATGCACTCGGGTAGGCTGTGTGCTATCAAACGCAACGACGGCAACTCCAATTCCAAATAATGTGCCTCATGCTCGATAAAACCACAGAAGCGAATCCTCGTGAATCTATCATTCAATTGCAGGCGATATTCTTGCGGATTGTGCAAATCCAGTATCTCCGTGTATATATTACTTTTGTGTTGATTTGAAATATCATCCGAAATAGGTTCTTTGGGTTTAAGCTGCGCAATATGCAGTAGCAGATCATCAAGTTGCCAGTTCGTCTTGATCTGTATATTTTCGGTTGTATAGCGCTTATATTCCAAGTGCTCCTGTAGGTTCAAGTGAAAGTCGCGCAGCTCTGGAAAATGTGGTAAATAGAGTTTCAATCGTATCCATTTAGAATTTACATGCACAACTCCACGAAGAGCTACGGCATTATCTTTTTTTTGCTCAAAATATAAGCCAGGATATTTTAGTGCCAACTGCCGTTTTAAATTAGCTTGCTCCATATTAGTTTTAAATTTAATTTGTTTTTAAATTTTTGGTATGCAAGCGACAGTGGTGTCATAAATAGTATGACCGTGCTTGGGCGCCAAGCAATCGATAAGATGGAAGAGATGTGGTGGCTGTTCGATAGTTCGCCTCCTGTCTCGATAACCATGTTAGGCATTTGTCTGGCAATTTCAAATCTTAGCTAATCTCGACGATAATGATTCACGTAATATGAGTAAGCAATAGTTCATGCCGGCTGTATTTACTCACTACTTTATTCTAATCAAAAACAATTTCAAACCATCTCAACGTCCCACTAATAGCTTCCCATTGCCACTAAAGAGCTGTTTACTTAGACTTATCAGTCTAATTTTATGTTATATACGGATTTTAACGAAACCTGGGCAAGCGTACACCTGCAGCCTACATTGTATGTTCATCATTATCATTATCATTATGCCTATAGTTTATTTTTTCTTCGCCATCTACTTTTTTTTTTAACACCTGGCCATCGATAGCAATCTGCGTCGCGTTTGATAAACCTCACACAACTTGACCATCAGTCCCAAACATTTGCTATTTAATGTTCCCCCGTTGAGTGCCTAGTTTCATTCACTGCTTTCAACTGCTGGTGGTTTTGTGTTGTGCAGTCTGCAGAAGCTTGTCGAACTATAATTTGTTTTCAATTTTCACTTTTCTCATAATGTTTCGTGTTGCTTTGCTGACCCTTGCCTACCTATGCATCACTTGTGGCGCTACACCAGTCAAAGAATGTAAGTTAATTAAATAAAATGGGGGCAAATGTTCACTGAAGGATTTTATCTATTCTAAATCGTTTAAGCATTTGACAATTTGTAGAATTTAACATTTTTGTTAGGTTCAGACTACACTTAATGAAATGACAGTAGAATCTGGTTATAACGTCTCCACTTGTAGTGTTTGGTCCCCAGAGAAACTTATACGGCTATAGCGTCGTCTGGGTATAATGATCCGTTTTGCGTCGCTACAGTCGGATTCTACTGTATTTTCAAAACTAAATGACCTTTTCTTTTAACTACAGAAGACCACTAATAAGTGTTTCAGTCACATCCCCACTTTATACCATAGAGTTGTACTAATTAATATTTAGAATATTATTAAATGTTTATAACAAACAATTAAATGTGGCCAGTGCTCATGAACCCGTAGCGTACATGTGCTTAAAGCCATACCGCCGAACTTTGCATTTTTGTCTTCTAATCAATTATCTAGTAGGAGGTATTTATTTTGTTGCTGATAAACAAATACGTTAATCATGCAATGAAACCAATTAAAATCTGAATGTATATAATATTGCAAATATAAGTATATATATGCCTATAACTGTCAATTCAATATATGACTTAGCTTTTGATAACGCTTATCACACGAGGAATGCAAAGCTTTCAGTGAACAATAAAAACTATAGCATACTCTAAAGAGCCGTAATGTTTTTTCTTGGCTTACAGGTAAAAATCTACCAGCTCCACTTAGCGTTGACATCAAAGACTGCCCGGAACCGCCCTGTGTGGTCTACAAAGGTCAATTTGCTATTATGGACGTCCAATTCCTGGGTGGTAAGTAAGACTTCCCCATATTCTTTACACAAAGTAATAGAGCTCCTTTCCATTACACAGACAAAAACAATATTGCGAGCATTACGGCAGAAGTAAAGGCTAGAGTATTAGGCATGAATTTGCCATACGATCTGCCCGAGGAAATATCCAATGTGTGCATGAATTTGTTGTATGGAGCCATGTGCCCCATTGATAAAGACGAGGATGTTACGTACAGGTTCAATTTTTATGTGGAGCCCGTATTTCCCGAAATTACGGCCGACGTCACTGTTACACTGAACGATTCCAATGACAATCCGATTAGCTGCTTTATTGTCAGCTGTAAGATCCGCAAAGGCCCATCATCGCGACTCGAGCTAGAAGCGATCGCTGACGATACGTTGATTGCATAGAGCTGTTGTACTATACTGCGCGACACTTCTGGACAAACTGATTTGACCATTTGGTCGTATGTTCACATTCTTTTCAAATAAATATCGAATGCTCAACTTTGTTTACCACAGTCGACGTCATGGTTTCGTTTCGCCTTCCAGTGCACCGCCTAATCAGTTCGCCTGATAAAGAATTTTGGTGTGCTTGATGACGTTGTGATTTGCACTCGAATTATAAATTAATATTAATTGCCTGGGTAGCTCAAATGCTAATAAAATCAGCATTGATAATCATTTATTGACCGGCAGCAAGCTTCATGAATTGGCCATATGGTGCTACTCGAATGGGCTCGATATAATAGCTACGATTTTGATTGAGTGCAAAACGACACTGAACGAAATAAGAGTCTATAAATTTTGATGAGTAAAATTAAATTAATATATGAAGTGAGAGCTATCGTTTTTAATATTAATTAATTAAAAATTAAATAATTAAAAATCTTCTAATTTGTAGTTCCGCGAGGCTGTATTTTTAGAGAGATGAAAAATTCATTTGATAGACCGAGGTATATAGACTGGGCTTTGTTGAAGAACTCTTTCACATAAATCAACTTTTTAAATTATCTCTATAAACTATTAAAATATTTCTTAAATTATTTAAAATGATTAAATATTTCAATCTGTCTTTAATAGGTATACATTTTGCACAGTGTACGGTGATTCTCACTCTTGAAATGTACTTTGATAAGTTCGACAGTCAATCAACGCCTTTTGCTATTGATAGCCTCTGGGTACATTTCTCTGTTCGGCCTTCACGTTTCTATTCCAGTGGTTGGGAACCAATGCGCGAACAGGTGTGCTAGGATCATACAGAACCTCACCTGCGCTAGCTTATCAATGTTTAGTGTTACGCTTATTAAGACTCAATACACTTGAATTCACTGTTGGAGTGCGTCGAACTTTTATGATCGAATGCACTTAAATCTTTAGTGATTAATTTTATGGCAATTTAATGTCTTTCCTGATGCAAAGAACTCTTAAAGAAAATAATTGTTTTTTATTTTTTTAGTATATTTTTAAAGCTTTTATTCACGATTAAAAAAATAAGAAAAACCTATCACAGTATTAAAATTCCGATATATAAATGAGTTTAATGTAGAACATTCCTTTAGTTCAGATAGTTGAGCTCGTAGCGAGTGCTGCCTTGGCCCTTCTTTACTTTGATATCGCAGACAAAGCAGGTGGCTATATCCTGATCCTGATCCACCAAATAGATTTCAATTTTGACACCAACCTCGGGATAATCACCAATTGGGAACTTAAACATGTAGGTAACATCCTCGGTGGGATACAGCGGACAGTAAGCGCCATACATGAGATTTGGACAGACGGCGGCTACATCTGGGGGCAGCTCGTACGGCACCGTTATAAATCCCAGTGTGGTGGCCTTCACAAGGGTTGTCAGCTTCGTTATATACTTGTCGACAGCAAAATCTATCTCAAATATTTGCGTTGTGCCCTTGATGATGATGCACGGCGGGACCACACATCCTGCGACACGCACCTCCAGCGGAAAGGGTTTATTGCCCGAGCCTAGAAATCGAATCGATTATTTATAAATATAATTTATATTTGTATTATAGAGTAAGTAATAATGGTAACCCACAGCGTTTGACTTCCGTGGCGGGCAATTTCTCGTCGGCCTGGATCCCACTCAGAAAAGAAACGACAAGCAAAAAGCTTAGACTGATTAGCACCTTCTGTTCCATTTCGTATTGTTTTATTTCAAGAACTAAATTAATATTTAGCAATTTGTTAGAAAGACTTCGTTTTTATAGCCACAACACATGAGCTCGAAGTGAGTGAGTGAATCGTCTTGGTTATCTTATCAAGCGAAGGCGTTTTCGAATTTGTGAACAAAACAATTTGGTTTGTCAGCCTTTGAGCACTTTTGTTTAAAGGAACACCAATCGTTGCGTAGCTAAATTTGCTCAGTCGAGTATAATGAATCTTCTTTAAGACCTAAATATATGTATATGTTTACCTCTACGTAAACAGTAAAAGAGCATTTTCATATGAGCAAATTTTGTGTGCCATGTAATTGTTCAAAAATGTCTTTTGAACTCGCACTCTATGCATATTAATTATTTATGGGTAAGATTTTTAAATGTGTGTCTCGGATTTGAAAAGCTTTTTATATATTTTCTCTGTGGGCAGAGAACGAAAATAGAGATTCTAAGTAAAGCACAATATAGATTATATATGTTTTTAAAATACTCTGGTCAGCTTAAGAGCCCAATTTTAAAATAGTACTTGTAAGTGCACAGCGAATGACACGAAACATTGTTGTCCCAAGCACCGCGTGGGATACAAAGCCAGTGCGAAATAAATCCTTGAACAGACAAAATCAGACGACCAAGCTTACTGATAAATGTACAAAGCATTTTTATATTTATATATACATATATATGTGTATATTCCCATTTATATGAAATGAAACCCAGAAACAGACACATTTGTACTGCAGCCAAAGCCATTGTCAATGAAACTTCAAATAAAAATAAAAAATTACACGAAACCGACTAAAAGTAAGCTGAAACATATAATTTTTCCGCAGTACGGTGAAAATTCGCCAGCGGTAAGTGTGCGAGGTGCTCTCATAAAGTTTGTACAATGAATAAAAACCTAACAAATTTTTAGCTGTGGTAGCTTTGGTACACTACAATACAATAAAATATGAAATTAAATTTGTCTGGTTTACCTCTTAACTCGTAGATCATTCGTGCTAATTTGATCTAGATCATCTCGATTTAGTCTGCGTTCAGTCACAATTCCTTCTTAATTTAGCATCTGATACACAAACTCAAATGACAGCCCTCGGAAAAAACATATTTTCGCAAACAGGAAAAAAAAGTTGGAAGAATCTCGTAATGCTACGGCGGGTGGTGGTTGGGTCTGTGGGTTGACATGTGGCCAGCGCAGCATGAGATTTTCGCATACATGCTGCTGAAATCTGTAGTCCTGTCCCCAGCTCTCGACCACTTCCGTATCTTCTGCCCTGCCACCTGGACGCCTTCTGCTTGATGTCACATACTGCACAGTTGTAATTGTTGTGGCATTATTTAATATGTCAAAGCAATGGCAAAATCCTATACAAAATGTCCTCATGCTGTACTCTCCTGTGTGTGTTTGCGTGTGTGTGTATGTCACGGCTTTTAGCTTCTTATTTTGCGAATGGGACCGCAATATTTGATTAACATCAAGCGCCTGGCATTGATTTCTGTCGTACTTAAATACATATATATTTGTATGCATGTATGTATATACATACATACAATACACAAGATTTTCTATTTTCAGTCCCATCTAATAAAATTATCTGAACCGGAAAATCTGAGCAGGGCGACCAGGCGGCATACTTTCACAGTCTCAGCATTACTTACCCCATTTGCCATTTGCCATTTCCGTTTGCACTTTTCTGCTCGTTTATTTTTGGATGCCTTCCCTTTGCATTCTTCCTGTTTTTTGCATATTCCCCAAAGTATTACCTGGCTCTTTTCACTATCCGCTTCCCTCGAGCTTAGCTGATGTGATGCCTTTTGAAATCGATAATGCGTCTTCTATCCTCATTTTCTGTTATTTAGGTTATTTATGTCATTTGGATTAATGATTCAGCGAATGCAACAGGGAAAATCTTTGATAATTCGCTGCATACTTTTATGCGCTATATAAAGTGGAGAAAGCTGCAGATACAGATACAGATACAGATACAGATACAGATACAGATACAGATACAGATA
>NW_022045892.1:831793-848269 GCF_001654015.2 Drosophila navojoa
TACAGATACAGATACAGATACAGATACAGATACAGATACAGATACAGATACAGCAGCTACTGATTCAGTTTCCCCTGCGGATACAAACACAGTTACAAATATGTCACACTCTATTCGGTATATTTTGGTAAAATTGTATTTAAGCTGGCATGTTTGACTCTGCCTGTAGCCAGGAACTCAATTAATTTGTCAAATCAAAGCTGACAACGTCGAATGCCAACATTCGAGCCCGGCAATTTGTCACGCCAAGCCCCTGGCCGGAGTACAGACTGTCCGCAGCGGAGCTCCGGTCACCTCACCTCACCTGCCTATGACCTTTTGGGCCTCAATCAGGGCATTCCCAATGCGACTTTTGTTTACACGTAATTTAATAGCTGCAAGTTGGTTGCATTGTGTCTCAATTAGGCGACAATTTGATTTCTGTTGCTGTTAATTTTTCATTAAATTTTATAGGCATATTTGATGATTCGGTCGTGTGCTGTCAATTAATAGAGGAATGCTTCCTTCAACACGCCCAGTTGTCACTGCACAGTCACCCTGTCAACAGGTGTGCTAATTGAGGCACGAGCAACCCTTCTTATGCAATCAAACTACCCCCAGATGGATTCACTGTATTCTCCATTATAGTTTGTCATAGTTTGCCCTGGCTGACGAGTGCATTCAACTGTTTGTATTTTAACAATGTACCAAAACCAGTTTTTTGAGGTTTTCATTTCCAGAAACCGTGTAAATATTAAAAATGTTGAGAGAAGGGTATATTGGGAGCAAGCATAGGTATGTAACAGGTAGAAGATAGTATAAAGTTTTTTTTAGCATGTTCTATATTTTCCAGTTCCTTTGTATTGAAACAAAATATCTTGATATATCTATTTATATATTTCATATATCGATAAATATCGATTGTATTACTACCGATTGTATATATTGATTATATAGGCTATCTCGCAGTCGATTACTTTCCATGCTGAAGCATTCTATTGCCTTCTGGTCAGCTGACCAACTGCCCTTGAGCAGCATTTTCTTTTCACTTGCAATTTCCAGCTGCGTCCCTTTGCATAGTTTTCCGCCCTGGCGCGCACTTTGATATATTTCAGCAGTAATTTGCATAGGCTGTCATGCAAAAATTATTAAACATTTCTTTTTTCTCCTCTTTCAAGCCAAGAGCTCTAATTAATTTCGCCAGCTATCAAGCTGCCTGGCTACCTGGCTGTTGATTGGGGCGCTATAATTAAATGAATGCAAAATTCATGTTTCCCGAAATCAAGAGAACATGCGTTTCGACAAGTTTGCTGTCGAGCAATTTACCTTTGGCACACGGCTTACGTGTTGGCATTTAATGTAGACCCCCATTTGACTTGCCTTCCTTCGTACCTTCTCCATTTTGCTGGACTCAAATACGTTGAAACATTTGCTTGCAAAAATATTACTCTATTTTGCATAAATATGTGGAAGTCTCACTCCCGCTCCCTTCTTCACTCTCTTTGTGTATTTAAAATGCAGTCATGCATAATTAACCAGTAAAGGCGTTGGAGTTGAATAGAATACTGACTATTTAATACTCGTTTGTTTATTTAAATATATTTAAAGAAATTTATTACAAATTTTAGAGCGCAAGAGCTTTGATTTGAGAATTTAGTTGAAAAAGAGTTAAGGCCTTGTCTTGAGAAATGATGACACATAAAATATATTATATTCTTGATAGCGCATTTATACCCTAAATATATAGTTAATAGATTTAGCATACATATATACCCTTCAACTATTCTTGAACGAGTAGAACATTGCACTATGAAAGTTTTGCATATTATTCAAGTGGCTGGGCTTTTGCTGCTCTATAATTTTAGTTGAAACTTGGCTCCATTTTTATATTTTTTCGGCATTTTACAACTTAGTGTTGAAGCATTTGTAGTTCTGCATGCGATTCTGTTGAATATGCACTTCAGTTGGTTCAAATGCATAATTTATAAGAGCAAAATAATACAGTTGTTAATTTCAAATTTCTTAGAAGCTTCAAACCGATTTTCCATGGGATTTTTATTCATAAATTTGCAACTTGAAGAATTTATTAAGTTTTAATAATTTTGTAAGGCGAAAACTATCAACATAACCTTACAAAATCCCAGTAACAGCTCTACATTGCTGTCAAAATATTAACAGAAGCGTAACAAATCATACAAAATGACGCAAATGCAAATTAAAATATTAGCTTGAGCTTAAGCACTTCAATGTGCAAGGGAAGCCAATCATTTAGGCATTTTAATAAGCTCGACGTAAACATTTAAAAATCAATTTTCACAAAAAAAAAGAAGAAGAATTACAACACCAACGAGAACGACAAGAACAAAATCAAGTTACTCGCAATCTGTGGAAAATCGCTTAGCTAATTTGCATATAAAACAGTTGAAATTTAAAACACAAAATATGAGAATATTGATGAAATTTGGATAAGAAGTGCTTCGCAGAGTTCACCCCTTGACATTCTGGTAATCCTGTTGCTCCTGTTGCGTCTGCTGGTGGTGCTACTTGTAAAGTCAAGTGGGTGTAAGAAATTGTATAAAACTTGCTTCAAATTGCCTATGCATATAAATTGATGTTAATGTGACGAGCAAATACAAATACATATATATACAGGCAGGCAAATATTCCCCTCTATATAAATACCTCTCTCTCCCTATCTCTCTCTGTCTGTCAGCAAGGGTAGATTTCTTGTTGCCTGAAAATATGCAACATAAACCGTGTTTCTCTTACCGTTTGCTATTTTCGCTAATCGCTTGCTAATTTTATTAACGCCATCGATTGATACGCTATAACGACACGTTCGCCTGTACCTCTAGCGATCGGACATCAACAGGTGTTCGGTTATCTGTCACCTGGCGGTTCAGTTCACCTGCACTGGCCGTATCTCCAAGGGTACTTAAATGTGTTTTGGCGGTGTAAGTGCACTCGGTAAGGCACGCGAAAACAAACACGATATCGAGAGGTAACTACTCTGAGTCATAACAGAGTCTATTGAGTCTCTCAAGAGCTGCATTATGAATCATACTCAGCTATTAAGATTCCCCTAAAGTATGTCTATAAAATGTTAAGTACATAAATCTATTTCAAGATACCATAAAATAATTAAATTAACCTATTTAGCGTTATATTTGATCTATGGTCTATTATATATGGATCTATGGTCTATTAAGCATATTTTTCATTCCAGTCAAAACTTTTTAGAAAAGTGATTGAAATAATATTTAATTAAGTGAAGATCAGCAATTAAATGCTATTGCTGAGACTTCAATTTGGTAGCTTTATTTACATATACTAAATTCATGTTTCATATTACATACGTTTTTCATGCAACCATAGAACTTTAATTATACTGGCCAGAGAGAGTAACCTGACTTAAATTAGTGAGAAAATCCAATACACACAATATATTTCTTTTTATTATATATAATTATCCTTATTAGCTATATTTATATATAGCTAAATACGTAAAACTTATATGAATTCCTTCCCAACTTCAACAAGTAACAATTACATAAAAAACTTTTGATTTCATTGAATGTTTATTTAAATCGCAGACCAACAATTAAACGTCTTTCGCCAATAGATTAGCCAGACCTACTTTTGATAGCTTCCTACATGGCGATGGCGATGGTACAATAAATGGTCGAATTACTGTGCCGATTAGATTTGGCAGCAAGTGCGACTGAACTGAGGCAGTTCCCATTTATATAAAAGGCAGCGATCGCACCACAATGGACAAAACAAGTCAAAACAGCTTTGGATTTACACCTTCAGTTAAAATACTCGCAAAGAGAGCTCCATAAAAAATATACAAATACAAGATGTCTGCCAGTCAAGTTTTCCTATATACCTGCCTGATCTTTGGACTAATGCTGACATTCACAAGCGCCGATACGCCCATCAGAGAATGTGAGTAAATTAGAATGCAATTTTGTATAAATCATTTGCTCATTTGGGGGTATTCCAATATAGGCGCCAATAACAAGAGTCCGCTGCCGCTGATGGTGCAAATAAATGACTGCAATGCGTTACCCTGTGATTTGCTCAAGGGTCAAGACTCCAGCATAGCCATACAGTTCGTAGCCAGTGAGTATAAAGCAGAACCTATTGAAATATATAAACAAAGGTATCTGATTGATGACATTTATGCCTTTATCGACAGCTCGCAATGGCATGCATCAGCTGACGGCCAAAGTGCATTTGACCTCGCTAGGCGTTACCATACCCTTTGAGCTGGACGCCCAGCGCAGCAATGTCTGCCAGAATCTGTTGCACGGCGCCTACTGCCCTCTGGACACTGGCGAGGATGTCACCTATCGCCTCCGGCTGCCCGTGGCCAGCAATCAGCCAGAGGTGCCCACCCGCCTGCAGGTGACGCTGTACGATTCGGAGCGGGACAATGAGGTGGTCGCCTGCTTTATGACCGATACGCGTGTGCGCAAAGCCTAGGCTAATTAACTTATGCTCTAGTTGTTAATGTTAATCGTATTGTTTATGAAACATTGTATCAATGTTTGCTATTAATCGCAACTAAGCTGCTAACATATAAGCTGCTCTTGCCGGCGGCACTATTAGAGATTATGAATAAATAATTAAGCCAAAACATTATTAATCATTTAACAGCACATGTTAGTTAATTACCACACATATGAAACAGACAGGCGGACTGGTGGATAGACTATAAGTGGCCTAAGTCCAATCGACAGTTACGCAACATAAGTTCCCCAATACTCCTCCTCCTATTCAGTGCCTTTCTCTCACTCTCTCTCTCTCTCTCCCTCTCTCTCTCTCTCTCTGCCACCCACCCAGTGAATCGACTTAATTAAATGACGCAGAAAATTACACAACACCTGCTCAGAGTTGGGCATTTGGCGCTGTTTGCGTGCGTGACACGAGAATGCTCGGCATTTCAAGCCGCATTTGTGATTACAAAATGGAATTTTAGAAATTAAAAGTGCCCTATTTCTACTGACTATATACATACTCTAGTTTTCGCTGACTCTAACTAGATTGCTGGTCGTTTTCTACATACTATCCTGGCTGTCCAGCCCTTGATAAACATTTTTACATTTTATATTTAACAATATTTATATTTAACAACATTATTATATATGGGGCTAATGAATCTAAACAGTTAAGACTTAAGGTACATAAAAGTTATAAGATTTATAGCTCTTAGTTTCTGCGATAGTTACAAAGTTTGTTAAATATTTTTAGATACGAATGTTAAGGAAGAAATGATAGAAACCCTTTCGAAGTGCGACAATCGGCTCAGTATAAAGTGTTATAGTTGATTGGGCTAACTACTATGCAGCCGACCTGTACCTGATTGTTAAGCCCAGATTCTTATTACTGCCTTCACTTTCATACAAGTACTATAATCAAATAAGCTTGAGGTCTTTTCTATAGTTCAGAATGTCTAAGTCTGATTTAAATACTCACGGCTTAGGTATAATCAAAATTTGAAGAATGTTTTCATAGTGTTGGAAAACGTTGTCAAACTCTCATCTCTACAGTTGGCAATGCCTAACTGACTGACTGACTGACTAAGTGAGTGTTTACGCTCGTACGCGTTGGCTTATCGAGGTGTTGACGCTGCGTGCGGTTTTTCATAAATTTACAACTTTTCATTCCAAACAGTTGCCATTTCCACAAATGCACGTACATCCACATTCACAGTCCTATCAACACATCCACATCCAGCCACTGTGGCTGCAGTCGCTGCTGTGGTTATGGCTTCCTTCCTGTCATTTGGCAAAAGCAACGCTAATTGGCTTTTCAACACTTTGCTGCTTCCTGACTGACTAAATATATATACGATATATAGTGTATATATATACTATATATATATATAGTGCATATATTTTACGAGCTATGTCCCAGAGTCGTTTGTTTCTTGTTTCGCTTAATGAATAAGCCCTGATTGCGCACATATCCGTCGGTTAGCTAATTGAGACGTCGACTAAGTGGTGACATAGGAGCACCCACTATATATATATATAGAACCTGTATATTTATATGTTGTCAAGTATATATAAATTACTTATAAACTATGTTAGAAAACTTCCGCACTTAATAAAATGTAACACGATAAAGCATGTCGAGCTGGAAGTTTAAATTACCTTAAAATTCTACAAAGTTTGAAAAACTGTAAAGATGAAGAAATATAATTAAGTAGTAAGCTGAATAGAATATAATTATGAAATAGAATTAGGCTGGGGCTTAACTTTACAAAATCAAAAAAAAATTAAATATATACAAATAATATTTAACATATGATACTAAAAATTGGAAGTTTTTTAAATATTGCGAATAATATTTGAAACTAAAACGGTAAGAAATGTATTATTTGTATAGTCGTACAGATACTAAAAAATTGAAGGGTGCATTATTCAGGTTTAGTAGAATATAATTTTTCAAATCTCATTTCTACTAGCTCATCCACACATTACATACAGGGTATTTTTAGCTCATGCAAACTTCAACTACAAATTAAATTAGCTCCATTTAGTAATATTATATTTTTCGTTTATAATTTCATGCAGACTGAATATGATATCATTTCGTTATGGAACGTCTGCTCATTCTATTGGGGCTTTGCGCTTTAGTCCACACGCAATACTTGAACAATTCATCCGAGGAACAAAGTGACTCACAGGTAAAATCATTAAAATATATCAAAATCATAGAGCTATCGGCTAAAATATTTAATTTCAATTAGTTGTATTTCGAACGCATTCGAGTTCATGCCGACAAGCACTTCATGAAGGCCTTTGGCCATATACACGAGGATCGCAAACACTTCGATGTCTTTGTCAAACTGGACCGGAAGCTGGGCAGCAACTATCTCATTATGAATATTAACTTGCGAGTGAAGCGCGAAGGTAGCAATGATTTCATCAAGGTCATCAATTTACGTCACATGGATTTTTGTGCGTTCCTCAATGATCCCGATTTCCGTCGCTTCTTCATGAACACCATACATTTCAGCCAGGTTTTGGAATGCCCCGTGCAGGTGGGCAACTATAGCATTAAGAATATAGGCGTGTTGAATATAGTCAACGAGCACAGTGTGCGCAAAGGTACTTACAAGTTCTTCGCCGAAATTGTCGAAGTCACTAGTGATATACCCAAAATATTTGCTCTGCAAATCACCACGAAAGTAATATAAAATTTGAGCAAATTAAGTTTTGTAACAATCGAAAATAATTTAATTGAATATAAAAGTCCTATTCAGCTCTTTATGTAAAGCACGATGACGTTTCGTAAAGTTTTTATCTAATATGTTTTTATTTTTTGTCTTTAATTACTGCTTTAGTTGATATATTTCGGTTTTCTATTTTGAAAATCTTTAAATAGCATATTTTAATAGGAGCTATGTTCCACTAAGCATACAATGCTCTTATCCTATGATATAGGCTTACTTTGTGGATTAATAAAAAATATTTAATAAATGATGGGAGCTCGACATACCAAGCAATTCCATATGAACATATGTATGTTATATCTTCGATAAATATATATGCCTATGTCGAGCTCTTCAATGATATACACAAATAGTTATATAAATGTCGTATAATTATTAAGAAAATGTATGTAAAATGCAACTCAAAGAAAAATTCAATAGATAAAGGTTTTAAAGCGAAATTTCTTAAGCATATTTTTGACACCTAACATAGTTCTAGCAGCAAGAATACTCTTTCTCTTGTGGAGACACTTGCCTTACGCCCTGCCCCGCTTGATTCCCTACTACCTTGGCGCACATGCACATGCGAGGCAGCGAACAAAGGATACGTAATTACAGCAAGGACACAGGCGCGCTCACCCTCGGGTCTGGGCTGGCGTAGGTCAACCCCCCACAGCGTGCACTCTAAGCCGATTGTTGGCTTCGACTAGCTTCGATATTGTTTGCCCATCGAATTTTCCATTGTGCGTCATACGTGAAATGCTTTTCCCTTGACATATTGAAAATCGTTTAAAGCGACCGAGTGCAGCGTCCGATTATTGTGATTATCTTTTGACTATCGCGTGCTATGCCAGCTCCTGTTGCTGCTGCTGTTGCTGTTGCTTTCACTGCTGCTGCTTTTTGCATTTCCCGCGGGACTTTTGCGGTTTTCCCTCGCTAAGTAGAGTGGAAGCCATATGTGCGCATTGTTACTGCAATTTTCTTATGTCATTTGTCTATAATTAATAGAAAAACAATATGTTCAATGCCCCATCAATGGGGGAGGAAGCCCACTCCGACTGCGCTAGTTTTTAGGTAATTTAAGTAACTGAATATAGAGCATAGGTTTTCTGATCAAATTAATAAATTAGTTTCAAATACAAATTATATTGAATTATGATTGATAGAAGTTTTAATTTAAATTAATCGATTCTTATCGATACCTAGGGATAAAAAACAAATGACAACGAAAACGAGCTTCACATAAATCCCAGCAATACAACAATGTATTTAAATTAAGCCTTCATATAAACACCACATACTCATCATTTTCTGGTTAATCTAGAATCAAAGTAAAAAATGGCATGCTAACAACGTATCAAGGTCTTGCGCTGCCACTGACCCGTTATGCTTAAGTCAGTAAAGTCCTTCCAACCCATTAAGCTCCGGCAGTTGGGTGTAAAAAACGTTTTTAGTTTTGTGAAATTCGATACTTTAATGGATATATTTGTATAAAGGTATATATGTATGTATAGAGAACCATTTTGGCAGTTAATTAAAATCCCTAATGCGGTTTACCTTGGCCTCTTTCATAATAGATATAAAAGTATATAAAGGGGTGGCAGCTCGGGTCGCACCCTGTTGCGAAGACTTTTTTAATGCACAATCAAATCATTTCGCAAATTCAATTTGCGAAAAAGAAAAATGCGAATATCTAGCAAATGGAAATTCGAATGGAATTCCGGCAAGGACCTGCGTGTCCTGCGTGAAGTGCGAATGCCTGCTATCAAGTGTCACACTTACGTCTGACCTTTGCAAATTCAATTTGTCGCCTTTTTATCTATAAACATTTTTCTATTACTCTCAATGAGGGGGGCGCGAGTGCGTTTAAGCTTTTGCTTTTTCAATTTTCCTTAACCTAAGCCTTGGAATAGCTTAGTAGGCGAGAATGGCTATGGGAATGGGAACGGACTAACAATTTGGGTGCCAATAACTAGTCGAATCTCTTAGGCAAGATTTGTGCGGAGGGTGGTCAAGCGGCTTAAGGTGAAGTAAACTTGTAATGGGTGTGCATTATTGACATGTCTTCTTTTCATACAGTTGATTACCTATAAGAGATCTGAGCTTGAAATATGATTTATTGGGCATAAGAATAGGGATCTCAAAGACGCTCTCCTTGTCTCTCGATTTACCTCTAGTTCTACTACATCCACTGCATTATTCAAACTTTATTCATCTACTGAAATATATAAATTCTACTTGACTTTCATTTTATAGGTACTTCCATGGCACTGCATCCACTGTATACGCTCTCCTGTCTCATGCACATACATACATACCATGTATCGCATCTGTGACATGCTATCACACGGCACACAAATTGAATCAATCAAAATCGATTTTGCTGGCTACAAAGTCGACTTGAAATTCAATTTGAAGCAGCATAAAAATAAGAATTCAAATGGAAATTCGTTAGCCTGGCTAAGACTGAGTGGCTGTCTGACGGACTGGCGTCGGTTAGCAATTTGAAGTCTGTTGGTTTGTCGGCGCCTTGGCCTCAAGAGGGATTCGCAATTAAAAAGGCGTTGAGTTCGCCAATTAAACACACGAACTCCACTCGCAAGTAATTCACTAAAATAACGCAATGTTGCGTAATTCAGTTTCACAGTTTTGTAATTAAACGCATTTGCATAAGAATTGCACCAGCCTCGGGGCATACTTCCATGCGACTCTAATTAAAACTAGCCCCCGGACGAGGACAAAACAAAACCCAACAAAAACTAAAACTCGAGTGCAACAATTAAGTTTGCGCCTCCATTAAAGGTCATCAAGCGTTGCCCAAACGTGGCAAAATGCCAGCGATTCAGCTGCGTCTGGCAATATCGTTTTGTTCTCCACCTGCCCCACAGGAAGTCTGTCATGTCCGGAGGAGCCAGCAGCGACGCTCGCAGAGAGTTGAAATCTTAAAGAGAAGAGATTATAAGGTTTTCTTTTTAAATATAAAGATAAAGAGAAACGATTCAAAGTTTTTTAATAACAGTTAGCCAAGATAACTAAGGAGCTTTAGATATTATAATTTAGTTAATATTCAAGTAAAAATAATTTAATTTTTAGCAAGTCTAACTGATTTTTTATAAGAACTTCTAAAACATCTAATCCTCTTGCTAAAAAAAATTTGCCAACAACCAATAATAGATGTCAAATGGATAGATTTGATATTGATATCTTATTGGTAATAAAATCAGGGCATATATAAAATCGAATCATTCTCGATCAGATACGCAATCCAATGAACCAGAAAAGCCCCCCGCTCTTGCCTATCCATGCTTAGCTAATCCGCGAATCTGAACGATCTGCCGCAAATAAACATATCGTAAATGTGTTTGCCACAATATCCTATATGAGCCTAATTAAGAGCCCATTACCCACCCTCACTCTGTGTAAATAGATATCTAGCAGAAAAGTGAGAGAGAGAGAGAGAGAGAGAGAGAGAGAGGTACAAGCCGCAAACCTCCCCTGGGCTAAGGGTGGCACGAGGGCTGGGCACAGAGCTTTAGTTGTGGTTTTGATAGCTGTGCGGTGTAATTTGACACCTTGAGCCATGCGAGCAGAGCGCGACGCCAACCTGGGCAATTAGCCTCACAAAATCAACGCCGCTGACGGCATGCAAATGAGTGAAAAATTGTACTACCAAGGCTAATTAGAGTGCAGCATCCCGCTGTTTGAGCAGCAGCCACAAGTCAAGGCAAGACCAGAGTCTGCTCCTCGTCTAGAGCTTCCTACAAAGGCCGCAGATATTTTAATGAGACAACGCGACTGGGTTCCTTCATTGAGCAGCTCACAATTTGCCGTTGCCAAAGGAAACCACAAAGTGTAGCTCGTTGTTGACCTGGCTAAGAAGAAAATAAAAAAAATTCATAATAATAATAATGCTGAGAGGTGAAAAAATGTTAAAAGAGCTGAAAAGTTATTAGTTAACTTTTCTTCAGATTTTTTACTCATATACCCTGTTTAAAGAAAAGTTTTTAATGGGTGTATTAACTCTGAGATTGATTAGAATGATGCGTATAACGAATTTTGTTTAAGATATTATTTAACTGTAATAAATGTATGGCAAAATATGGTATATAACTGTCAACTGTCGAGTATAATTCAGTATATGTAATATTAGAAGAAATTTACATAAATGATTCCATAATAGACTACATGTATTAAAAATATTAGACATATTTAGAAAAGATCTTGACTTCAAGAGATATTGTATTTGCAAAATAATCCGAGTATAGAAACTGTAAGATCTTTAACATCAAACACGCAAAAAAAAATATTTATTTTTATTTACTAGAGAGAAGGTACAGCTCAGGTATAAATAATTATCCAAAATCAGAATTATCCAAAAGTGGAAGCTTAACTAAGGGTACAAGAGTATATAAGATAGAGGATAAATATGGCTATGAATATGTGACTCAACTGTCGACATTTATAGTCGAATTCAAATGAGTAGTTGTAATACTCTTTGACACATATAGAATATCTATTAGTCATTCTCATGCAACTAGCTCAGGTTTTTAATTTTTTCTTTCCAGGGAACGCGACCTCTTAATTTGGTTATGAGCTGACACAAAATGCTCGTAATTACATTCCTGTTCATTAGACGTCCTTGTTTTCGTGCAGCAGATAACTGCGTTTAATGAAGTTTTGGTATTTTTCCTCTTCTTTCTTTTCGATCCGTCAACTTTAAAGCAGCTTTAAGGGACAGCGGGACTGACGCCATTTTGGAATTGCATTGCCCACATGCGCAGGAAGTGGCATTAAAAAGATGACAACAAAAAATGTACAACGAAATCACAAAAAATGTAGAAGGAGACCCACCAAAATAATCCTTTGGCTCTTAAAATGTCTGCACAAGCCTGACGGTCAGAGTAAGGAAAATGTGAGCAACAGCAAAATCGCGTTTCCGGCTAGGACACAAGCTTCTGCTTTCCCACATTCAATACCAATCTCCCGCTCCCCTCCTCTCTCTCTCCAGCTTTTGCCTCCCTGCCCCTAGCCAGACGTTAGAAACTCCAATGCATTGCATTGAAATTCTTCATTTGCAATTCAATGAAATTCCGTTCATGCTGTGCGACAAATCCTTTGGCTCTTTTGTAGGGGGCGTGGCCGCTGTGCTCATTGCCCAATGAGCGTTGCGGCGCAACAGATGCCCAGCGGCTGTGGCGCCCTCTGGCGTGCAGAAAAAAAAAAACAAAACCAAAACGCAAATTCAAATATTCACATTGCTCTCGCAACCGATGCGTGTGGGCGTGGCAGCGCATGCGCATCTCTTCACACTTTGTGGCGAGCAGGTGCGGGACGAGGTGGTTGGAAGAGTCCCGTTATGCGCTGTGAGCGAATCGAAGGCCAGCTTGCGAGCATTCCACAGCTGTGTGCGAGCGAGAGGGCCTGAGAGATGGGCATATTGCTGGCTGCTTGGACGAGTGGGTGGTTGGCTGGGTGGTTGGGTGGCGAGCTACTTCTGCCGCTTGTCCTGGCTTTCCGTGGACTTTCATTGGCTTCGCGACGCAAACCCAATTTTCGTCGCTGGCATTGCGACAGGTGAGGAAACAAGGCACTCACATATCCTCGCAGCGCTGACGAAGCTTCAGTTGAGCTCGACGGGTGTGACGAGCAGGTTGCGTGTAACGGTAAAATTCAAACCGTGTGCAGATTTTGCAAGTGCTGATTTCCATATATTATATATGCTACATATACATATATACATATGCATATATAGCGCAGTGCATAAGTGCAAACGGTGTTTCCTTGAAAGTAATTAAATGTTAATTAAAACGAATTAACTTAAAGTGTGACAAAATAAACTAAAATTTATACAAACTTGAAAAAGGCTTTTGTCAAGTATATATATGATATTTTAAAAGAAAATATATATATGACACAACTATAAATTTAATTATAAAAAAACCCAATATACATTTTTTAAACTTATTCGTAAACGTGTCTTTTTTAATTAAAATTTTCGGAATTAGTTGTATAGGACAGTTCTCAGAATTTAAGACTTCTCATAAGTGAAGTCATAAGAAATGAAGAGGTGAACTTAAAACTTAGGAAAACTAAGGAATTTTAGAATATTTGAAATATTAAAAAATTTGTCAGTGCATCAGTTGGGTGTAATATGAATTCAGGAGTTTTGAGATTCTTCGCTTAAGCTTTCAAAATTCTGAAACTCAGCTTATTTTACCTTTTCAAATCATTCATTCATTTTATTTTATGCCTAAAAAATCTGCATTAAATATATAAATGGATTCTCTATACTGTAGCATATTTTGTAAACATTCAGTCCTTCATTCTAAAAGGTTCTACTCTTATATGTAAATGTACAAAATCTTTGAAGTATCAGAAAATATTTTGAATTTTTTCGTGGTATAATTGTTCGATAAAGTTTAAAGCTAAATAATATACATATACAATAAAAACAAAAAATAAATAAATAAAATATTAGCTTAGCTTTTTATAGATTTCCTTGCAAAAAAATCACCAAAAATAATGTATTATTAGAAAACATTTATAGGTTTCGACTTTTTCAGACAAACAAAAATAATCTTCATTTTAGTTTAGTTCCTATACAAATAAAATGCATTCATTAAAAATTTTCTAGAAAATAATTGATCTAAAAAAAAAAAAAAAAATAAATAAAACATAAAAAAAAAATAAAATAAAAAATTATTAAAATTAAAATTAAAATAAAATTAAAATTATTAAAAATTATATGTTAACATAAATTAATCAACAACAACAAATTATTCAAACTTACAGTTCTACAAAATATGTCAAATTGAATTGATCAAATACTATTAATAAATTCAATATCAAATATCAATATTATATAAATACCAGTATAAATAAATTATTACAAATCGAATTAAATATTCAAGAACATTAAAAGCAATTCAACTTAAAGAAAAGACAAGAAGAAGAAATATCGCATACAAAGTTGCGCCGAGTGTGAAAACATGTTGAATATGAATCAATTGAGTCAGACGCCTCTGGTGCCACACCCCCAGGTGCATTACGGCGACTGCCGCCCATTGCCGGCAATCAACGAGACATTTGCGCAATTTAGCCAGCATGGCAGGTCGGCTATATCGCTATCGCTGCTCTCCCCATTGGATCTGTCTCTGCGCGCTGCGACGAATATGGTGCCAATTACGCCGCCATCGACGCCCTCGCCGCCTCGCAAGCGTCAAAGATTAATGTCCGAGGAGAATTACCTGTGGCGGCCCCATGCGGCGCTCGTGATGCAGCCACCAGCAGTAGCAACAGCAGCAGCCACAGCAGCAGCAGCCACAAGCTACTTCCACCAGCAGCAGCAGCAGCAGCTGCAGCAGCATGGAGTGGGTGGCTATGGCTTTGAGGGTACGGCGTATGATAAAAGTAATTTTCACGGCAAAAGTAACTTTGCGCAAATTCCGGCAAGTCAATCGAGCGTGACTAGGACGGCAGCCAGCAGCGGCAGCAGCTGCCAGGAGGATGAGACAATTGTGTTGACCGAAGACGAGGATGAAACAGTTGTCAGTTCCCATGACTACAATGACTATGCCACGGACACGGAGGCCGATGCGGATGGCGATGGTGACGGCGATGGCGATGGCGATGAGGAGGACTCAATACAAGTTCACGACGTCGATGAGACAGAGGAACAACAACAGCAGCGACAGCAGCAGGAGCCGGAGGACGATGAGGAGGTATTTGTGGACATACTGGGCAACGATGATGACGATGCTGATGATAATGTGGTCTTGGTGCCGCCACTGCAGCAGCAGCAGCAACAGCAGCAACAGCAGCGAAAGCAGGCGCTCAAAAGGAACGAGCTGATCTATGAGGATGAGGAGCTGCACAATCAGGCCATCGACGGTCTGGACAAGCTCTTCAAGCGCGACTTTGCCCAGGCGGCCAAGGAGTGTCTCGAGCTGGAGGCAGAGGCCGCAGCCGCTGCCAGCGAAGAGCAGCCGGAAAAAGTCTACATGGACTTGAGTGAATCCACTAATCCAGCGCAAAGTCAACCACAACTACAAACACATCCACATCCACATCCTCCGCCCCATCTCCAGGTACAACAACAGCCCGAGGCACATTCTTCGCTGTTGCGCAAACAGAAGCCGGAACGTCGACGCACCAAATTGCGCAAACACGCCGCAAATGTCGACGAGGAGACAATCAGCCCCGTGTCCGGCACCATAATACGCAAACTGCGCGACGATGAGGAGCTGGTGGTGCGTAAAGGCGACATTGATCCCGCCTTCAATGTGGTCGAAATCACCGAGGAGGCCAAAGCCATCTTGGCCAGCATCGAGAACAAAATTGGCGACTATCTCTGTCAGCTGTGCCGCACCGTCTACGACGACGCCTTCATGCTCGCCCAGCATCGCTGTCCACGCATCGTTCACATCGAATACAAGTGCTCCGAGTGCGAAAAGGTAATGCCTTACTGACCTCTCTTCTCTTCCCTTTAATCACTAACCTAAACTTTTATAAAGTTAAGCTCTCGTTTGATCTCTAGTAATGTTGAAGGCTACAAAACTTTTCAATTATTATCTATAACAGAAGAAAGGGGATGTCTGGCTTTAACAACTTTGATTGCTTAAAAACAACGCAAGATTTTGTATTCCCAGATTCACTTAAGGAAACCTATACGCTGCATATTAAGAAACTTTCAGCTTTCAGTGGAATTTCAGGCATTATTAGCTAATTTTGTTCGACTGTTAGAAAAATGAAATTAAAGTTAAAGCAAAAGAAGTTTTACCCTTTTATATACTTTATTAGGTGAGGCACACCTATGGCAGCAGGGCCGGATTAAGCCTCGACGGGGCTCTGGGCCATCGTCCATTTGAAAGTCCCATTTTAGGCCCGTTTCCTTCTTTTTTCGATTTTAAAAGGCTCTTTCGATTCCGGGAATACCATGCAACTTATTTTGCCCACTTGTTCCACCCCTGCATACTCCAAATATTGTAGTTATTGTAGTTACATATCATAAGTTCAAAAACCCAATGTTTTTAGAAATTTATACAAATAGAAGGTAATATTAAAGATTCATACACAGGAGTTATCTTGTCTTCTCAGACTAAGGCAATCCCTAAACAGCAAGTTGATGATCAAAATGTGGAAGCTTATAATATAACAATTTGGGTTCTGTATGCAAAAACTTTTGAATGACTAGTTATATTTGGAAAAACTTTCAGTGGAATATTATTTATGTATTGATAATATATATATATATATATATATATATATATATA
>NW_022045892.1:848279-862774 GCF_001654015.2 Drosophila navojoa
TATATATATATATATATATATATATATACAGTAAAATCCGGCTGTTGCGACATTCAAGGGACCGTTGTTATGTTCGGCCGACGCTATAACCATATAAGCCTAGGGTACCAGAATTTGCATCGCAATAACCTTTTGAACGCTATAAGCTGAGATTTTGTAGCCAGATTCTACTGTATATTTTTAATATACATATATTGGAATAATAGCCTTGAAAATCTGCGCTTTTGTAGAAAGTCACAGTGTTAAGCGGTTTCGAGATTTAACCCAGATTTAATTGGTACTAAAGTGAAAAAGCGTGTTTTATTTTGACAAGTCCTAAAAGAATATCAGCTTAATCAGCTGTGAACTCTCACTCATATTCATTGTGCTACAATATATTCTAGGAAAAGGGGAAGTTGATTACGATCAAATATTTAGCTGCTTATTTCTATGTACATATATAGATCCAATTTTTATAACCTTGTTTAATGTTTGTTTTAAATAATGAAAGGAGCTTTCAATTGTGTTAAGTCTTAGCTGCAATTTGAAGCTCTATATTTGCATTAATAGTGTAATAAATGCAATTCACAATTATATTTTGCATAAGTATTAAGAGACAGAGCAAGACAACTTAAATAATAACTATCTGTTAAATTAAGCAGATTAATTAAATTATGGAAAAAATCTCTCTTTTAATAAGTCCAGCTGAAAGCAAATTTATGTGTAGTTCCGATAGCTATTTTGCAAAAACAGCTTAAATGAGATTTACAAATTTAGCTATTTATTCACTTCATATATTCAGCTTACGTCCATCCTCCTTAGGCTCTGTCCCAGCACAGACTCAACTTGACTGACTGACAGACTGACTTGACAACTTGACTCAACTCAGCTGTTGCCATTGACAACTTGTCGACATTCAGTGGTTAGCTCATGGAAATTTGTGCATTTGCAGGTTTTCAATTGTCCAGCGAACTTGGCTTCGCATCGCCGCTGGCACAAGCCCAAGTCGGAGATGCAGTCCGGCAAGAAGCGAGCAGCGAGTGGCGGCAGCGATGCCGCCAACAGCAGCAGCAGCAGCAGCGGCGCCACGGAGACTGGCCACAAGGCTGGAGCGGGAGCTGGAGCGGGAGCGGGAGCTGGAGCAGGAGGCGAATGTGATGCGGATGTCGGCGATGGCATCTATCCGTGTCCACAATGCGGCAAAACATTTCGCCGGTAAGCAGGTGGCTCACATTAATGTAGTTCTCTATTCAAGCCACGCCCCCTTGCAGCTACGCCTATCTGAAGAAGCATCAGGCCTCGCATCAGATGCTGGATAATCTGAAGAGCATGGAATTCTTTCAGCAGCAACACCAGCACCACCAACACCAGCACCACCAACACCAGCAGCAACAACAACATCAGCAGCAGCAGCAACAACACCAGCAACAGTTGCCGTCGCAGAGCTATGTGCTGCCACGCCCACCGCCCCATTGCAACACACTGTATCCCACTGTGACGGCCACGCCCAAGAGCTATGGCAACCCGGCGCCACGCTTCAACGGCTTTCCCTTTCAGCCGCGTTTCTACTCGCTGGGCGAGCTCTATCTCAGCCAGCAGCTGGAGCGCTCCTCGGCCTTCCAGTACGTCCATGCGAATCACTTGCGGCAGCTATCGAATGTGGCACACACGATGCTGCCGCCGCTGCCGGTCAAATGACCCAGCTCGCATGTGCTGCGACCGGTGCCACGGATTGCTGCCACATCGACAACAACATCGACGGCAACGGCAGCGGCAGCTGCGCATCGGCAACTGGAGCTGCCGGCAACAGTTGCCAGCGCTGCCACGCCCCCATTCAATTGGATGCTGCCAACGGAATCAACTGGCAATGTTGTTGTTTAATTTCAAATTCAATTCTATAAATCAAACGTTTACTAGTTCAAGTTTCAATAATCCAGTAAATATTATCGAAATACCAGAAAAGAAAATAATGACTTTTATTCAAAAGGGAGTTTGTGGGAGGGAGAAGGGGAGTGAGTGGAATGAATAATATAAATACATATATAAGAAGTGCATTTGGAATGGATAACGACTGCGCAAGGAATCTTATAAAAGTCTGGAAAAGAAAGTATTTTTGAATATTTTTGAATGTCGAGCCTGAAGAATTTTAAATAAATAAAAAAAAATAATAATAATAATGGAAATTTAAAAATAAATATATATAATATAATAAATGTATAATATAGTAGAATATTAAATAAATAAAACAAATATGAAATAATTAATACAAATAAATAGTAAAATATATAATATAGATATCAAAATATATTCCTTGCTTTCTTTTTCTTAACTTCTTATGATATTACCAAAAATAATAAAAATCAATAAATGAGCATTTAAAAAACCCATTTTCAATGTTTTCACGGTATAATAAAAATATATTATAAAAAATAAAAATGAAAATATTCGTTGTTTTACTTTAAACATTTTTTACAAAATAATAAAATAAATAAATAAATAGTTTAATGAACATTTAAAACCCATTTTTAATGGTTTCAGAGAATAATAAAAACCAATAATAATTAATTTAATTAAAAAAAAAAAATGGTCTATTTTATTTTTTAATTTTTTTTAAATATTTAAAAATATATATATATATATAAATAACATAAAAATCTAAAAACAATATTTTTAATTTCTTATGATATTTATTGGAAATAGTTTTAAGTTCTTAATAACAAATAAATACCAGTGGAGCAAATATATTTTAATTTAATACATTTATGTTGATTGCCTCTGGAATATAAACATAAACGAGTATGCAGCAGTTAGAGGAACCCGATTGCACTGCCATACGTAATTTCCCTTATCTGCCATAAATAGCTTCAGAGCTGCCTGCCGAACACATCGATGCCCAGAGCGTGGGACAAGGTCTGAGCCAGATAGGTTTCATCATGCACGCCATAGAAGAGCACGGACTTGGGACCTGTAACGAATTGACCACATTCATGTAGATGTCTACACACACCCTGTGTGGACTCGACTCACCCTGTGCAAAGAGCAAACTCTCCGATGGCATCTGCTGCAGTCGCCGCTGCAGCTCCAGCTCTGGCCCCTGGAATGCCTCCTCCAGCGTGCTCACCAGCTGCGTCTCCTCGCTCACATCGCGACTGGCGCTGAGGTAGTTGCCATTGGTCAGCAGCACCAGCGTGAGCTGATCCCGATCCTTGTGGCCCAACACCTCCGACAGTGTTGCATTGAGCAGCTGCAGCTGCTCGCTGACCCCCAGCTGCGGCTGGACATAGTGCTCGACGAGCAGCAGATGGCCCACGCCTGGTCGCTGCAGCACCTGCAGCGCCTTGTGCAGCATCAGCTGTAGCGTGGGCGCCTGGGCGTTGCCGCTCAGATCTCCATTGGCCAGGACGCCCAGCAGATAGTCCAAGCTGCTGCCATTGATGGAGCTCAGCTCATGTGCTTGCTGCAGCAGCTCGAAGCGTCTGCTGGGCCTGAGCTTCAGCTTCTGAGTCTGCCAGTCGCGCAAGAGATTGCGTCCGGCTCTGGCGCGGCACAGCAGCTCATCCACTGGATCCCACTCGTAGCTGGGCACCTTGGCATTGAAGAGCTGCCGCCCGCCGCCCAGCAGCACATTGAAAGACTGCCCCGCTGCGCTTGAGATGAGCTGCTGGGCCACATCCTGGCAGCCCGCCTCGATGGCACCCACTGGCATCAGGCCATCGCATTCCCAGCCGCTCGGCGTCACCTGCGCATAGAGCGCAGAGCCCAGGGCGCCCGTCAAGCGTTGATTGGTCACGAATCCTGTGCGAAAACCCGCCAGCTGCGCCTGCCGCAGCACGCTCAGCAGCTCCGACTCTCCGCTGCTGCTGCTGCTGCTGCAGTTGCTCCGCAGTCGCTGCACCGCTGACAGAGGCACGCCCGACCAGAGTGAGCGAAAGGCAGCCGCCGCATCACAGGGCGAGCTGTAGCTGCAGCTGTTCTTCAGCCGCGCCGCATGCGAAAACCGATCCCAGATGAAGTCGGAGCTGGTGTTGCCATCGTTGCCGACGAAGCGCGCTGAGGCCAGTGCAGGTGCATCGATGCCGTGCACCATGAGCAGGAGCACCTGGCGCGGCTGGCGCTGCCTGGAGTGCACGCGCATCGCCCGCTTCAGCTCCTCGATGCCCCTGTCGTACCACAGTTTCTGCTCGATGGCCACCCAGTCCTTCCAGTAGTCCACGTCGGCCACGTTGGCCACCTCGTGCTGCACCTCGAAGCGAATAGTGAACCCAATGCAGAGCACCGACACCAGCAGCGCCAGCAGCACTGCTCCGGCCAAAATGAACAGCTGCGTCGACTTGAAGCGCAGCTGCAAGCAGAAACTCTTGAGGCGCTGCGTCTTGGCCATATTGCGAGATGTGACTGACTGCCTCGAGGCGCTCCATCGCGCTTTATCTCTGCGGCTATCTTAGGGCCGCAGATAACATTCGTTTAGTCTATTTGAAGTTTTTATGTCCCGCTATCTGCATTTACGGCTGTAATTAGATGGACGAGTAATGAATAATTCACACATTAATCGACACACACAACAAACAATGCAGAGTACACTGAAAGAAAAT
Organism: Drosophila navojoa; assembly: GCF_001654015.2. Next base: position 852,851 of record NW_022045892.1, read on the forward strand.
GCCAACGAATTTGTATTTACCTCATACAATAATACAATAAATGTTTACGAAGAAAGAACAACTTATTTTGATAGAGAACTTTCAGATGCCCAACTATTGAATGATATATGTATGTAGCTTGAATGATACGGCTTTCTATTATGCCTATTCTCCTTATGTCTGGCCGACTGATTGATTGACGTTAAGGCAATTATCTACTCAGACAGTCTAACAGTCACTTCGAACATAAAGTCTGAGAATCAGTGAGTCCATAAATATGTCAATTGGTCTATCAATCAGTCTGTCAATCAGTCTATTAATGAGTCCCAATCAATCAACCAACAGAGTAGTGAATCAATCATCTACATATATGCATATCAACCGTTGGCCCACACAATCAGTCAATGAACCAATGAATCTAGTATATCAATCATCCAAAAAAATCCGCTTAGAATTCCATCAATCAGGCGGTCAATTAGTTAATCAATTAATTAGTATATAATACATTTAAGCATGCAAAGCAGTTAATCCATTGATCAAACAGTCAGTTAGACAATCAAGCATTCTATCAATCAATCCATATGCCATTCAGTCAGTCAGCATGTCAGTTAATCACATTGTCAATTAATCATGCAATCAGCTTAACAGTCCGCATATTATATTCAATCTGTATTAATCAGTCGTTAAATCATTCAGTCTTTCAGTCCGCATATTAGACGGCACATCAATCTGTCAAACCGTGTTAATCAATCATTCAATTAGTCAGTACATCAGTCATAACTGTCAGTCAGTCAACTCTCAGTCCATAAATCATCGTTTATCAGGCAGTCAATAAGTAAGGTACTGCCAAACACTCACTCAATCCGTCTGGCAATCAATCAGTTAGTCAATGCATCTCTCAGTCAATCAGTCATTCAATCTCTGCCAATCAAACAATTAATTAATCAGTCCAATTTAACACTCATTCAAGTCAGCTCAATTGATCAGTAAATCAATCAAGCAATTAGATTGATCAATCAACGAAAGTTGTTGTTTTAACACTAAGAATATGGAATGCAATTTAAGGCTATGCAACACTAATTTTGACACCTTCTAGAGTGGTTGCCAGCAATTTCGCTCAGTGCATTGAAACTCCAATTGAAGTTTTGGGTAAGCCCTTTGCATGGCTCAACAGCGCGACGTCTCTCCGTTTCGGTAATTAAATGTTGCGCACATTGTTTGTGGGACGCCGCAATTGCATAGGCGTGGCACACACACACACACACACACACACACACATGCACATCTAATTGTCATTTGAATATTGCAAAACCTTTGACCAACTATTCGCTTATGAATTTTCAATTAAACGCATCGAGCGCCGTTTGGCATTCGCCACATTTGCCGTTATGCGAACTGCGAACTGCGAACTGCAAACCGAGAAATGCGAATTGCGAATGCAAATGCAAAATTATTGTCGCAATTACAAGTTGTTAACCTGCTGTCACGCCCCATTGACCCTAGGCGGCTAACCCTAGTTACCCCAGCTACACTTAGCGAAAGCCGCAACTCAAACTCTTGACCTCAAAATTAAATGTTGAAGGAAAAACAGGGTATAAAAAGTTGAACTTGAGTTCTTAAGTCGGGACTAAAACTGCACCAAGAAAAAACTTTTCAAGAGTTACTTAACTAATTTCATTAAACCTATAAATCTATTTTCAAGTTCAACAACCAATTTTCGCCAAGTGTAGTCGGGCAGCCGTCATTTTGACGCTTTGAAGTTGCTTTGCATTGACATGTGGTCAGTTTTCTCTGTTACAAATGCAATAGCAGCTGCCCCTTGCCACCCGCCGCTTGCCGCTTGCCCCTTGCCATCTGCTACCTGCTACTACGCTTTATCAATTTGTCATTTTATCTATTTGTCTGTTGGCTTTGACAGTTGGGCTCAAAACATCAAATACGCCCCACGGCATTCACTGACTTTTCTGTCTAAATTATATCCGATGGCTATTTTGCTATTTTCCAATCATGCTGTGAATGGTGTCTTACGCATTGCGTGCGGCCCACATTTAGTTCCTATATTAATTGTGCCCGCCCAAGATTTACCTGTAAGTAGTTTAGCTATGTTACTTAACATTCACGTGGGCCGTACGCACTGTAAAAGCTTTAGACTGGTCCGGTTCGTGTATTAGCTAAAGTTTTAACTGGCGCCACCTGTCGGCAGTTTAGTGCACACGTCTGGCCGACATGAATCTAAATTTGTATGCACGTACACACACAAAAATCGTGCTTGCATTTACATACACACATATGTACGTGTATACAGTATGCATGTGCATGCTTAGACTACTGTGTGCGTGTGTATACTTATTTATATAACTGCTGTGACGGCCGACTTCCCGTCAGTTGCAACCTGGAGCATGGAAAGAAATAGAGAAAAGCCACCTGGAAAGGCAGTGGCTCGAAAAATAATAAATCCAAATGCAGGCAGCATCAGTAAAGTGGAACAGATATTTATGGTAATTTTTACATACAAGTTTCTATAGAGAGTCAAAGATAGATTACCTAGCTGATAAGTAAATAAATATAAATGGAAATATACATATATAATAATACAAATGTGACTACAGATACTTACATGTATATAAACCTAGATATATTTGTATATAGACCTAGATATATAATAAGAATCTATTGACTGATATTATTGACTGATATATACATGTTTATCTATCTGTGGATAGAGTATACGAAACAAAGAAATGTATTTGTTAACAGACTTTTATGAGCACTGAAATTGCATCAGCGTCTATGATAAATAGATAGACATTGAAGACGATACATATATAAAAAAGATATAAATGTATCTATACAGTTAGCAAAGATAGATAGATAGATAAATAGATAGATAGATAGATAAAGATACATACATATGTATCTATGGATATATGCCAATGTAGATCGTCATGTATCTATAAATTGATTGATTGATAGAGATAGAGGTACTTATAGATAGATAATTTAAATTAAAAGATAGATAAGAAAGTATACATATGTATGCATATCGGTACACAGACTTGGATGAGACCCACACCAATTATAGCCGAATCAGATATTCATTCGAATCTATAGTAATAAAGACAATGATAAAGATACAAATGTATCTGTAGCTGGTTATCAACATAGGTAAATATGTATCCATACCAAGTTGCAATTAGCGTCGAGTGCTTATCAAATTGCAGTCAACAAGGAATTGGGCCGAGCTTTTTGACCATACCGGGACTGGGCGCGGGCATATTATATATGAGGTATGGGGTATATGGGGCATAAGGCATGTGGCATGTGGCAACGCAGCTGGTGCCGTCAACTAATTGAAGGACATGGCAACGGCAGGAGCTGGAGGGACAGGAGCTGCAGGAGCAGCGAAAGCAGTTTATGCAGCTCAACAGCTGCGGACGCCCACGCAGCCAAAGTAACTGAAATGCCAAGGCGTAGGCGAGCCCAAAGCGCAGTGCGAGAGAGAGAGAGAAGAAGAGATGTAGAGAAGGAGATGGAGACTGAGAGTAGGAGAAGTTGCGAGCTATGTGCAAGTGGGCTCTGCTCTGCTCTGCTCCACTCAGCTCTGCTCCTGGCGAATGGCTGACCTTGTCCTCTCCAACAGCGAACGTTCAAGAGACTTTTCCATTTTCCATTGCATTTCCAATTTTCACATTTCCATATGGATGGTCAGTGTTGGAAACTGTTGAGTATGCACTCACGTTGACGTCAATCAATCAGTCATTCAATCAGTGATACTTACAATCCATTCTCAGTGGAAAAGCATTTTCCCATAAATAAAACGTTTAGCTGTGTTGAGTGTGTACGTGTGTGTGCATATGCATGTGAGAGAGGGAGATAAAATGATCATTCTTTTTAATATAATATATTTTACTATAAACAAAAGCAAAGGCGTAGACAAAACGGGTTAAGAATAAACAAAGAAAATTGTTGATTTTTGATGAACTAGTTCAAGTATTACATATACATTAACGAAACTATTGACATCCGTAGATTAATATTGGAACTGGTTCATTTTGCAAAACTGTCCATATCATTTGACTAACATTGGCACTGAACAACTTATGAACTCTTAAGATTTTATCGACGACTGATTCACTTAATGCTACTTAATAGTTCATATGAGTCTGTTGTTATCTAGTGGTTCGTATAAGTTGCATTGTCTGTATATTTTTTTATATTTTTTTAAATTTTGCCGTCATTGATTAAATATTGTGGCGTCTTACTTTCTAAGCATATTCCAATATTTACATATAAATTATACATATATGGGTATGTATATATAATTATATTCATATATATACACATAAATATAGTACAAGATATCTTTCTAACAACGATAATGACAATTTTCGATTATAAAAAAGTTAATTTCCATATTAAACACACGCACATGCGCTCACACACACCCACATGTGTATATATATATGTATATACGTACATACATATATCTATATTTGACAGGAACTGTAATTTTCATGGCTGATTGCATTTCAATCTCACTCGACAGTTTGAGAGTAATTGCATATATAGAATATATATAAACAAAATGTGGAAAATTAATAAGATGACATACATACATTTATGTACTTATATACATATGCATACATATACATATGCATACATTCATATAAATGTATATACATATACCGTTATATATTGCATGTAATTCCATGTAATTCAATTGAACTTAATCGTAATTCTATGCAATCTCGTTTCTATCGAATTCATGCAAAGCAATTAGATTAGATAACAATTTAAAATGATTAGATATGCCTGCAGTGGAGTGAAATGCTAAGAGCTGAACTAAATTTAATCACACATGAAGTATATACTTGGAAATGAGAAATACTAATAAAACAATTTTAAATTAAATGGATAAATATTTAATTTTAAGATTGTGACGAACAACTTTCGCATATTAGAGAGTGTCCACTGTGCTTCGCCCTCTTGCCAACCATGTATCTTTGATTTGGCAAACACGATCATAAAAGAAAATAGAAAATTTGTTGTCCATCACTGGCACAAGTTGCCAATTCAAGAAGTTGCGAGTTATTGATTATATACATATATAAATATATATACACACATACACACTTTTATGTAAATGTATGTACATACATATGTACATATGTACATATATAATGTAGTTTTCTCATCTGTTTTCATCTGTACGCTTTACAAGCAAAGCAAACACAGTTGACAACTGACGACACAGCAGCGAAACCAATACACACCCTCTCTCACTCACACTCACACTCACACACACAGCCATCGTGCGAGCGCGCTCTCTTATACTAATGCATTTTGATACTGGCCTTGAACGTGAGTTGCATTTCGTCGCAAGCGAAAACAACAAAAAAAGCTCTAAATCTGATAGAGCGGGACAGCGTGCCTAAGGCGAAGAAGATAGAGTGTGACAGCAAGGCAGCGCAAGAAATGTGTACCAAAGCGAAAAGCTGTAAGTATATACAAACATACACACACACACATACGCGCGCAAACAAACAAACAAACAGACCAAAAGCAAAAGCAGAAAACGAAATGCAAGCTGCATTTCCCGCTCTATCTTGTTAGGGCGCGCTCTCTCTTTCTCTCTCTCTCTCTCTCTCTCTCTGGTGCTGTTGTGCCAACTAAAATTCAAAGCAGTCTCAAGGTTATCGCACACGCTCACACACACATGTATATAGTATGTATATGGGTACTTGCATATGTATGTACATATGCATATACATACATATGTACATAAGCACACACACACTCTCTCTATCTCTCTTGCACTCAGCTGCGCAATGTCTAGCTGTGCGCTAGGCAGTTTTTGTGGTTTTTCCCTTCCTTTTTTTTGGCAATTTTATAAGCTCAAAAACTTTCCAATTGCATTGCCCAGCGATCCGGGCCGCTATATTAAAAAAAAACATAAATTCTTAGATAAATTTACTTTTCGCTTCATGTCATAATTCTTTTCCTTTTTTCGCCGCATGCATTCACAAGCATATTTTTAACAGTTTGCTTATAACAGCTGTTCAGGATTTGAAGTACTCTAACGAACTACTTCAAATCTAGAACAGTTGTTATACCAATTTACATCTACCTTTGATGTTCTATAAATAGACATTAGCTACTGGGTATGCGTCCCGGTTTATTTTAAATTTACAACCTGAGTGGCTAATTTACAGCTGATTTCATTTGTATGACAACGAATGTTAATTACAGCCACATTTTATGAATATACCGTAATGTCTAATGAAATTGTAACAGTTTTGATGGCTTTAAGCCATGTTACTGAACTTGCAACGTTGCTGACGTTGTCAATTGACGTAAGTGACGAGCAACTGCAGTCGCTAGCGAATGTATGGGGTGTGTACATACATATGTATGTACATATGTATATACACACACACACAACCAAACACGCACACAGTGGCATGTAAAATGGTAAAGTTGAGAGTGTACGAAACTCGATAAATTCCGTTTGTCAAGTGCGGCAAGGGTCGAATGAAATCGAAATTACTTTTATTCCAATATACAGAGCTCCACACACACACACACACACATGCATAGGCGTGCAAATGCAATACAAAAACATACAATATGTTTGCCGTTAGCTTTGGCAGCATTGCATAAAAAGCGCCCTCCCGTTTGCCATATGCGAAAGTGAGAAACATGAAAGCGAAATTTCTGGCACGAATTCCAATTGCCGACTGTAGACAATAGGTCTCACTCGTTGCAATAGCGATGATTCATCGTGAGAGAACAAACTTTTCGTTGAGAGACTCAGCGCTCAGAGAGTCCGTGTATCATTTTATAGCTATTTAAGGCACACATACAAGCGCACGGTGGTGGCCCGCCCCCATGCTTCTCAGCTGCATCTGCAGCTAAGAGCTTTTTTCAAATTCAGGTTGTTGTTGCTTGTGTTCTATTTCGCTCGCTTGCTCGCTCACTCGCTCATTCGCTCTTCGCCACTTTTCGCTGCGTTTCATTCCCAACGTTGCGCACAATATACTTACATAGGTTCGCATGCATGTACATACATATATACAGACAGCACAGCACAATCCTTGTAGCATTTGTTTCAAGTTCACTGTCAAGGTCACCTACTCTTGACATGCGCTGCGACGGCAAAGGGCGAATTTGCAGCAGCAGCAGCAGCAACAGCAGCTTACACTGCTTGTGAAATGTATGCAGCTAGCGGTCCCTCTTTCCTTTGCCCTCTTCGCGTTCGCTGCACAGCGAATGCTCCTGCGCTGGACGAGCTACTATTTCATCACGTTCGCAATTGCGCTTGACTTTATTTCACTTCAATTTCAACGTATACACAATTTATAATAGATATGAAAATAGTCAATATGGACCTTCTGTATATATAGATGTATTGATATATGTATGTGTAAATTTATATATGTGCATATGTACATACATATGTATGTTTCATAGGGCTGAGCCATGTTTGCCGCTTTTAGCAGTGAATTCTGTTCACTTTGTATACAAAATAAAAATCATTTTTATGTCAATTCTTTAAGTAAACAAAATATTTCACTTCAGCTCTTAGCAGGAAAGTTCAAATACATATTGCCGTGAAATTAAGTTTTTAAATAAAAAATAATAATATTAATCGAAAACGCCGTTTAAAAATGGGAAATATCCCAATTATTACATGATAACAGTGACTCTAAGCAAGCAATGCCCACCTGGTCGTATGCGTAATTTGTGATTTAGCTTTAGTCACAAATCGAAAAACAACAACATAATACAGGTAATCCCATTTAACTATAATCAAAGATCTCTAGATAGATGGAAGTGAAAAATTATTATGTGCCTTTTATGAAATCGGAATTTCGATATTTCATTGATCAACTGACCGAGTAATGCCGCTCAACGCATACCAAAACTTTTGCACTTCACTATACAATTGCGGATGAGTTTGTTTATCCCAAACAGAGAAGTGCAGCTGGCCTATTCAAGCGCACATCTGCGGCTGTAGATTTAGCAGTAGCTATAAATGGACATATATGAGATTATATAAATGCATGTATGAGTGAGAGTCTAAGTGTGTGTATCTAGGTACCCTTAATAAGACTGCGCTGAGCATGACATAAGAAAGCAGCGCAGCAGCAGCGAAAGATGGGGAAATTTATAAAACGAAAGGCTTGCAAATATCATCTGTTGCACAAACACAAACAGGTGCACATTCACATTCAGATACACAGATACAGGTAAGCATACAAACTGAGATACATACATATGTTCATTGATAGATGCAGATAAAGCTAAAGATACAGATATGCAAGTGTATATGTATATGTATGTATCTCTATACATATTTTAATTCAGATACAGATATAGATACAAATAATTATAAATGTGTATATAGACATATAGATACAGATACAAATACATATGAGTATATTATAAGACACAGATATTGATACACATACAGATCCAGATGAAGATACAGATATAGCCCCAGGTATTACTACAGATGCAGACACAGATACAAACACAGATACTAATATGAATACAGATATAACAACCTAGATATAGATATGTACATGTACAAAGACCCACATTCAGATTCAGATACTCTGCTTTTCGATGCAAACAGTGCAGTTGAAGCATTTAATTAAATTAAACAATTAAACAAACAACTCAAAGAGCGTGGCGCACTTAAATACATGCATACACCTTCGTGTAAATACATACATACATACGTACACACATACATACGTATTTAACTGTATTCACTAATACAGCAACAAGCCCAAACCAATTCAATTAAGCACTTCAAAGGGGATGTAGGTGGTGGGGGTCAAAGAGTAAAGACGCTCGCAAATTGCAACACACGCACATTTATCTGTAGGATGAATATACATACATACATACATACATACATATGTATGTATGTGTGTCTCTGCTAATTGTTGTTGCTGTTGCAGTTAGTCAGTAAATGCGCTAATTATATACTAGTTGCAACCCGGTTAGCCCAGGCCTGGGCTGGGCGCGCACTGAGCACATATTATACTTACATACATACATATATACAATACCTAGTACATGTGCATGCACACACGTATGTATAAATACATACATACATTTGTGTATAACAGTAACTAAGGCGCGGTCAGGGTAGACTGCACAAGCTAACAGCAGCAGCAGCAGCAGCAACGACGCTGTGTGTGTGAGATCAGCGGCGAATTGAAAGCGTTCGAGCAGCCGCAGCGGCAGCAGCTTCCTTTATATGCACCCGCCTCCATATACTTATACATGTATGTATGTACATACGTACACACATGTGCATGTGAATGCCTGTATATACATATATGGATGCCTCATGCTCTTCAGCTTCTACGCTCTTGCATGCGGTTTATTGCATAACATCCTTGAACTTGAACCGAGCTTTGGGTCGCTTTTCGCACTGGCTGTGCTCTAACTGACTCAGCGAGGCATACACACACGCACACAAATGCACATCCAATTTCGCCGTAAATGAAATTATTTAAGATTCGCCGCAAAAGCAATCGGCTACACGAAGCTTACCGAGACGACAGCAGCAAGCAACGAACGTCGCGTCGTCGAAGGCCTGTTTAGCTGGCAATTTCTGCTGCGCTTGGCATTGAAAGCGTGACAGGCAAGCAGCGAACAACGTACCATTCCCACACAGTCTCACATAGTAATCACTGCACACTGGCAACAGGAGTCAAATACTATATAAAAAAATAATATATATAAAAAATTGATTTAGATTCTAAATAAATATTTATAATTAGACACACAAATGACATCAATTGAAATTGTCAAAATGAAAAAAAAAAACATAAATAAATAAATAAAAGGAGAAATAAAATAACAATAATACAAAAAAAAAAAAAAAAAAAAAAAAAAAAAAAAAAAAAAAAAAAAAAAAAAAAAAAA
>NW_022045892.1:866395-895619 GCF_001654015.2 Drosophila navojoa
CAGGGGATCTCGTAGTCGAGCAGTCTCGACTAGAGCTTTCTTACTTGTTATATAAATGCGAGTTGTTGATTACTAAACAATTCTGTGAAATTGTAAACCACACTACATATACATGCATATATCGTATATACATGCATACATCTGTATACATATAGATATACAATGTATATGTGCGATATATGAATAATACAATGGCAAACAATGTGCTTGATGCAATCGCTAACTGCCCACTCATCTACAGATACTTCCCTTTAAATATGAATATATGTATTTACATATGCATATATATACATACATATATGTAAATATGTGTACATACATATGTATGTACGTATGTAGGTATTTCTATCTCGTAGGTTTGCAATCAAGAACTGACCCATGTATCCCGCCTGTTGTTTTCTTCCTCCAGCTCTCGCATTGACAAACCGCAAACCTAACAAAGTACATAGTACTTTGTGTCTCTCTCTGTGCGTGTGTGTGTGTTCATGCATGTGTATGTAACTGTGTATTCATATCTCAACTTCCAGTCAAGTTGTGCTTGCGTGCTTTGTTTTGGTCTTGTTTGTGCAAGCTGTGAGATTTGAAAAACTTTACGTAACAATTCAGCATGCGAATATTGAGAACAACAGGAGGTGGAAGAGAGGCACCGATAGAGAGGATCGAGAGGGAGAGAGTGAGTGTGTGAGGGCAAAGTCATCTTTACAGTCTTGCGATAATTGCGAAATAATGACGTCATACATGAGGGGAAGTAAAACTAGAAGGTACAAATATTTAAAATTATTGCAGCTAGTTTATATCGATAAAAAAAAAAAAACAATAAATAATGCGCTTACAGTAAAAACAGAATAATTCGTATGCCTTTAAACTTCTGTGAACCACTGTGCTATTGAATAAGTAAAGCCCCAATTTGGGTACATCCATTTATGCCTGGGACATTGAGTAAAAAGTACCCATACTTAGAAATACTTAGAAAGCAAATTTGCTTGAGATAATTCGCGCCAGTCTTAATTAACATCGAATTGTGATCAATAGCGCAGTTAACAAATTCTAGTGTACAAATTTTCAGCAAAACAAACATGCAAAATACCAAAGAAAGCTAAAAAACGCTAAACTCACACACACACTCACCAAAACAGATACAAAAGCATACACATACACTCAAACATAGGGCATATTAAAGCGCAAACACATGGCACGAGTGAAAAGGGAAAACCTAAATACTTGTGTACGATGGCGGCGTTGCTGCTGGCGTCAGCGTCGGCGTCGGCGTCGGCGTCGACGTCTTCTTCATTGCTGTGGTTGTTATTCAGCAGTGTGTCGAGGTGGTGGCGGTGGCGGGCTGTATGTGTTTCAAGTTCAAGGTTAAGATACTAGTTGTGCATGGAACCAGCGGGTGCGAGCGAATAGGCAATAGCTGCCACAGCTTTTGCTTGTGTGTGTGAGTGTGGAAATGTGTGATAAACCAGTTTGGCACGTTTCGCTGCGCAAGCGAGAGACGACGAGACAGCAGGTCTGAGCGAGAGGGCGCACGCCAAAGAGACACAGCGAGAGCGTCAAACAAAGAGGAAGAGGAAGCCAACGAAAAGCACAACCAAAAAGCAATTCGCCACAAACACAAAAATTAACGAAAGATAGCGAAAAAAAAAAACAGAGCAACAAATTTAAAATCAACGATACGCACGCTTGAATAACTACAGTTGTGCAGTTTCGTTTGTCTATCCGCGTGTGCTTTCGTTGACTCTCTATTATTTCTCTCTCTCTCTCTTTCTCTCTCCCACTCTCACATTGCTCAAAATAGTTATTAGCTTTAAATTTGCCAACCGCTTTGCTTTTGACTTATTTTTAACACTCATTCGCAATTCTATGTGCTTTATAGCACTTCCACTTCCATTTCCATTTGATTATCTATCTGACTCGCTCTCTCTTCAATTGAAATGCTGTTGTAGATTGTCTTTGCCGCCTTCACAATTGCAATCGCAATCGAAATCGCCTGCTTTCGCCGCGGCCCCTGCCCCTACGTACCATACACTGTTATGACAATAACAGAAATGAAAAAAAAAGAACTGTTAGCTCTTCATTTAATTAAACGCCTGGCGCCAAGTCGGCTTAATGGATTTTTAGCTTACGAAATTTGACACAAAAACAAAAGTAAAATCAATTTTATGCCCATTTCCTCCGCATTACAAAAAAAAGTGCACTGCTCAAAATTACCAAGGTTAATTTAATTTAATAAAAAAAAAATTGAATTTTATTTTTGAAATGCCAAGCATTTGAACTAAATTTGCATAGTTTCCAAGTTCGTTGCACCGCAGTAATTTTAATATTCACAAAGACCTTGGCCTGGCACTATAAAGTGCAATCCAAAAATGAAATATAGTCGAAATTTCTTATTTCCATAAATACATACATACATATGTATATACATATCAACCATTAATTGAATAGATTGCTATAAAATAAAAATGTTAATAATTACTAGGAATGCATTTTTATATGTATGTAATTAAAAAAATAATAATAAGGAAAGAATAATAATATATAAAAGAAATAATAATTAAATTGTATATTTGTATCTTTTTTAAGATGTGCAATGAAAATAAACATAAAATTCCAGCTACATATATTCGGCATATAAATTCAACCCTATAGTTTAAGATAGTTAATCATAAAAACTAAAATGAATACTGCAAGTTTTTACAATTCACGACAAGACAACTAAATTTACATGGGCAAATTTTGAAGAAAACTACAATTTAAGAAAATTTCATTCATAATTTATTAATATATTTGACTACACAGATAATATCATTTATCTATGTTTGTATATGTACATATGTATGTACATATACAATTTTGATTTCTATAGAATTTTAGATTTAGATTTCACTGTGAACAAGAATGTGCAATCCGTTGAGAGTGACCTTCATTTTGTATACTCTAATACATTCACATACCCTACAAACATATGTATATACATAAATGTATGTATGTACTCACACCTATACCTATATACCCTATATTCATATATTTGAATTACCATAGACGGTTGCCAAGTGTGAAATTTGCACGTGTGCCGCCACATAAATAAAATGCAAATATTTTTGGGTCTTCAAACGAAATAAACAAATTTTCAAATTTGACACAAACTGAATGCTGAATGCTCTAACAAATGTAGATGCACACATGCATACATATAGATGAGAGAGTGAATAAATCATACACATGTATGTACATATGTATGTATGTAAATGTGTAACATTTGTCATCGATAAATTGTGTTGTGACAAGTGCATATACTAAAGCAAAGTGCATTCTATAAGAGTATGTTGAAGAGTATGCAACTGATAGGCAAATTCAGATGCTCAATCACTCACATCCACTCCCATCACCAAATTTTTGATTATTGATTTTTTATTCTTTTGCCTACCTCCTGCAATTTTCGTTAAGTTAATATTTACCTATGGAATTTCAAACAAAATCTCATTTTGTATATTTATTTTTAGTGTGCCAGCGTCAGCATGGAAATTTAATTAGCGACAGCCGAGTGAACCAGCTACAAACACACACACACACACACACACACACACTACATAGAGAGACGCCTACACATAATGGAGGACAAAAAGGGCCTGCGAAGTAAAAGTAAACACAAATAATACCAAAAAAAAGAGGGAAAAAATTAAGAAAAATAAATCATGCGAGCAGAAGAAGAAGAGCTACAAAATGTGTTCAGCTTTCGCATGACGCCAGCAAACAGCAGCGACTGCGACAGCGACCGAGGCAGAGCCAGCAAATGGTAAACAGCAACAGCAGCAGCAATAAAGGAACAATGAAAATGCAGCAGCAGAGAGTCATCGCCTAGCCTCCCTAGCCCACTGTTGCTGCTGCAACTGACGTTGGCGCGCTGTGTGTGCGAGCGAGCGGACAAACAAAAATGGCGCATGACATGCGCACTAGGCAAGCGGCTAACTTGAACTTGAAAATGTTTTTATTGTTGCGCTTGTCGTCATCGAAGGCTGTGTGTGTGTGTTCCATTTAATGTGACGCGACTGCGACGCCAGCAGAGTACAGAGAGCAGAGCTAAGCCGGCAAACTAACAGAAAAAGAGTGGAAAGCAACGAAGAGAGACTGGGATAGAGCGACAACGAGCGAGAGAGCCAGAGAGTAAGAGAGCGACGGCGAGGGCGTAAGCAAGAGTGAGCACGCTGCTAGGCTAAGCTTGCTAGCAGCAGGTATGTATTTATGTATGGATGTGTGTGTGTGTATGTATGAATATATGTGTGCACCATGTGAGAGGTAAATATGTCAATGTAAAAAGAAAAACAAAAACAAACGAGCAAGTGAGAGAATGCGAAAGCTTTTTTTATAGCTTTTGCGTGGGTGACTTAAAGCAGCGCAGTTGCGTCGCTGCCGACGTCTGCCAACTGTTTGCTTTTGTTGTATGCCCCACAGCCAGCTGCCCGAGACTTTCTCTTTCGCTGCGTCCATGTGTGTGCATGTGTATATGCGTGTGTGGGCGTGTGAGTGAATAATGCTGTTGCATATTTACTGGGATACAATGACGCGCACCTGTGCGAGCACAGCTGCAGCCAACAGGATGCTGTTGCGGCTGCGGTGCCTAGTTGCCAGCCCGTCGCACAGTTGTTCAGTTCTTCAGTTGTTCAGTGTCGAACGCACTCCCGTCGAGGTCAGGCAGCTACGAAACGAAGCACCGTTGCCATACAAGCATACATAGATATATATAAATAACTATTTATATAGATATATTAGTATGTCTGTGTGGACTTGCTATATGAGTGCGTTAATTGTGTGACGCGTTGCTGGAAGGAAAAGAAGCAGACAAAAAAAAAAAAAAAAATTGTAAAACAAAAATAACATATTCAGGTGGGGAAAAATTGATTAGCAGCTAAAAATACAAATGTGTGTGTGCGTGTGTCAGCGTGTTTGTGTGGGTGTGAAGTTTTCTGTACTGTGTCATGTGCTTTTCCTTCATAATTTTTAATGTTTTCCTAGCATATGGACAGCAAATTTTGAATAATGTATGCAGTGCACACACACAGACACACACACAAAAGTAGAGAGGGAGACACACACACACGCACACTGAGTCTTAGCTCATGCTGCGCCTTGGCATATGCAACGCATTTTTGTCTTGTTTTTATTACGCTTTGACCTTTTCACATGCACACGCACACACACACACATATTAAAGCACACACACGCCCTTAGCACAAGATGCGATGCGTAAGCAAAAGCAGCTTTTCTATTATTTACTTATGTTCAACATACATACACAGTTAACCACATATATATGAATGCATACATTGATATTTTGTGTATGTATGTAATTCATGTGTGTTTGCTTAATAATCGATGCGTCTCAGGAGGGGCAGCTGGCAAAAAAAAAAATCTTTAAAGGCAAAACAATAAAAGGAATTATGTTTATATGTTGAAATACTACTGTATTTAAACCGGATGGACACCTGAGGCGCATTTGTGCTTTAATGTGATGTGGCTAGAATAAAATAATATGAGAAATCAAGTTACAAAAAAATAATTATATACAAAAAATGAATATAATTTTTATTTAGATAAAAAATTATTTATTTACAAAAGAATTTTATACATTTTTTATCAAAATAAAAAAAAAAATTCTTTCAAAAATTTACAAAACATCTAGGAGTAAAACAAGAGTGTAAAATAGTAAATAGAATAGATAAAATTTAGAAGATGTTCATCTAGAGGAAGATATTGAGATTAATGTATTAGTGCATTATAAATTAACTTATTTTAAAACTATCAAATTCTGTTCAAAATTAAATTCAAGGTCCAATCATAAAAACATATACAATTATTTGAATTGATTTAGTGTAAAGTGAATAGTGAAATTCAAATTGGTGTGAAACAGTGGGTGAAAAATGCAGTGCAAAATAAGTGAAAAAGTATGTAGTATAAATAACAATAACAAAAACTACAACTACAACTATAACAACAACAAAGCAGTGACTGCAACTGAATTGAACAATGGCATCTGGTTTGTGTCTTCACTAAGCTTTTTCAGTTGAAAAGCTTTCTCTGTGCAATTGCCGCTGGGATACACCCTGTGCTCGCTTTGAATATGGTGCAAGTGAACACAGCTGGTGGTATCCAGAGGCCGTTGACAGCCAATGCAACAGCAGCAGCAACAACAACAACGACGACGGCAACGCCAGAAGCAACAACAACAACAGACACAGGGTGAGTAACGCTTCTAGTTGATCGAAGGTCTTGGATTTTCTTTGCAAGTCTCCAAAGTTTTATCATTGTTTTTGGTTTAAAGTGATTTATTTCCTAATTATCTTTTAATTTAACTTTGTTTCCAATTCATTTGACCATACTAAATATTTCTTAGCCATAAGCTTTCTTTAATGAATTTTCATTTGTCTACCCCACGGAAAAAAACCAAATGAAGAACGAAAAATTATGTAAAGAAAATTCAATCGAATGTTGCCCAAATTCAAACATTGCGAAAATTTGTGCAAAATAATTTTAAGAAATTGATTAAGAAATAATTGAATTAAAACAAAAATTGCATATTATATTATATTATTCAGCATTTACTTCTTGTTCGTACACATCTTGATCTTCGACAAACAAATTTTAATTTTCAGTTCTCAATTTCTCGATTGTAGCAAACCAAAACGAAACATCAAATGCGCATTTCTTTTCACTATTTCGCACTCATCAAGCCTCTCAGCTGGGGGCGTGGCACAGAGAAGTGCGCTTGAATGCGCCGAAAGCAAAAGAAACGCTCTGAAAAATTTTCGATTAAAATGTAATTATGCCAGTCAAAGAGTTTTCAGTATTAATGCGAGTGAAATTGTGATACCCTGTATCAATTATGAATGACAGAATGGTGGGGTATAATGGACTAACAGGTGATGATTGGAATACGGTGGGAAATCTAGTAGGCAAATCGATAAATATAAGTGAGAAGTTACAGCTGTCTTTATAAACATGCCCAATGTAAATTATTAATTATATATTAATAAGTGAATGAATGAATAACTTATTCATTTAAGGCAAATCGATAGAAGTTAGGCTTGGGATTTCAATGCCATTTATTGTAAATATTAAATAACTTTATATAAGGCAAAACGATAAATATCTGAGATTCGAAAAACTAAAAGTAACAATAGGGAAAATAGATACACCCAAGACAATTAATCATAACTACTGAAGTAGTCCAATAATAGTAAATCTGATACATCGATTACTATCGATATATATTTTGCTTTTTGCTATAACTTGAGAATTAAAAGAGTTATATGAATCTAATTTTATAGGTAGACCTTGAAATATAAATGTCAGTATGACAACAATTTTTTCGTCGATATCAGGCTGAAGGGGTATACACAACAGGTTACATACCCTTCACCTCACAATTTTATTTAATTGATATACAATTGAGTGCCTAGATAAATTCAGCTAAAGGGCATCTATTGCCTGATCAAACTGTTGCTCGGCAATGCTTAACTTATTCCTTGAAGTTGGCCAAAACAATTAAAAGAGATTTTTGTTCATGCTGCAATTCGAATTGCTTTAAAAGAAAATCTCGCGTGCAATGCAAAAATTTTCTATTTTCGTTTCGCTTTGGCTGCTGTTTGCTGTTTGTGCCGCTTTTCGACTTTTTGGCTCATTGACAGCACGGTCAAAGAGAGGGCCAAGACACAGAGTGGGAGAAGAGGGACTTTAAGGGGCGCAGCGGTGCCTCAGAGGTGGTGTTGCTGCAAAGTGTGGCAAAATCGTTTGACATTATTTCGACATTTATTCGCATTTAGCTGCATTTTTGTCACTTTTGCATTTCAAATGACCCTCAATTATCCTTTGTTGACTGACTTTGTAGATTGCCGTCGCTCTGCCGCTGACCCAGAGGTCAAGGAAAGTGAAATTGATTTTAGCTGCATATGTTACCCCTTAGCAAATACATACATATATTTCGAGCATTTCGTTTGGCTTATGTAAGCAGAAAAAAGACTCACAATGCATCACCTGATTGCATTTGCTATGTATGTATATATATCTATTTTATATAATTGATATATCTCTTATGCGCTGCTAATTCATCAAAGTTCGAGCCATTAAGTGAGCTCATCGGGGGCTATGATTTTTTTAAGTGATGAAATCAACTGCGACTTGATATATTGCAATGTTTTGTTTATATAAAAGAGGGAAAAAATGTGGAATATCTAAGTGTGCTTATAGATATACATGGTTATATATTTATAGTGCATTTAGTATATAGTGTATATAGCATGTAGTTGAAATTGTTTTGAAACCAGGTTGCAATTTATTTAGAAAATCAAGCTTACGAAATAGTCTTTAAAAATGTCTCATAATTGAGCGTTGACTTAATCGATTCCTCTCTGTATGTCATTCGTAAACTTTTTGCTAGTCAAGTTATAAGAATGTGGGAAAATGAATGAATTTAGAGAAATACTTCATAATTTCTCCGTTTCCTTTTCTGGTAACAAATAGACTCTCATTCATGTATGATTTTAAAGCACAAATAACGTTGCTCTCTACTCAAAGGCTGATAAGTCTTATATGGCTTAGCTAGAATTCTATCGAAATTCTAGGCAGTGGATAAGATAGGTATTATAAACAATAGATAATCTATATAAAGTTCAAAGATTATATATTTATTTTTTTAATTGAGAGCCACACAGTATATACGAAATGTTGTTTTATTTTATACTAAGTAGAGATCTGTTTTATATATTTAATACATGTATGTGTATGTACGTATATCTGTCTATATATTTTGTTAAAAGTAACTCTAAATAATTACACGAAATGGTTTTAGTCATGCACGACGAGATTTACTGCGATTGTAGCAGCAAGCCCCAGAGCATATATAGTATATACTGTGGTATAATGTATGTAGAAATATATAACGCTTAATTTTCAATTTAAGTTGACCTTAGAACAAAATTTGATCGATAATTTCGCATAATTGCGGAATGTGCGCGTGCACAGGGTGATTCGTTTAACAAGTGTGACACATGGTAAGCCGTCTTCACGCATACACACACACACACATACACACTGGTAAATCACCTTGAACATTAACGCCCAATGCAAAATGCAACTGACATGAGACATTTTTGGTGTGTGAGCGAGATAACAGTATGCATACCTATCTACTATGTAGAGGGCGTAAAGACAGCGACGTCGGCGTCAATTCAAACGTGAGAGACAGCTTGTTGTATACACACATACACACTACCATACAAATAGTTTTGTGTGGCATGAGCAGTTGCCCGTACCTACTACATTTGCGTCATGCGAACAAAGTTGTTAAAAAAAGCAAACTTAAAAGTAAAGCAGCAAAAACAACAACAACGGCAAATTCAAATGCAGGCGGCGACAGAGCTGCAAAGCGAAGCAAAAGCTCTACTGTGCTGTTTCCTGCTATTATAAGTGTGTGCGTGTGTAAAAAGCTCTCTGACGCTCGGCTGCTCTCTTCATTTAGCGCTGCTCAGTTAGCTTTTGTTCGCGAGCGCTGAGCAGCTGACAGTTGCGCTTCAGCATTAGAGCAGCGTAGTTTGTAGTTTACTTTGCGCCGAACGAAATGAAAAGTTTTTGCGGGACTGTGCTCAAGTGTGTTTATGTGTGTGCTGTGTGCGCTGTTGTTTAGTGTGTGTGTGTGTTGGATGTTGGGGTGTTGTGCCACCTTGTTGCAGTTGCTGCCGTTGCAGCGAGAAAGAGCGAGCGAGCGTGGCTCGTACAGAAATAAATGCCACAGCGTTTAGTATATTTCACCTTTGCGCGTCTTTGTGGATGCCCGCGCGCCAACTCACTCCACTCGCACATGCAAACACATGCAAACACAAGCACACACTCACACACTCACATTCATATACTTGTGTATGAGTGCTTGGCTACATTTGCTGCAAGTTTCATTCACGCCGCGTGGCCATCGAAATTTTTGTCGTCGCGTCGCGGTACACAAAGAAATTGGCCTAAAATTGTAACAGTTTCTTTTGCGACAACAGCAACAACAAGAGCACGACGAAGAAGAACAACAAAACGGCATTGCAGTCGCGCTGTCGCTGTCGCTACCGCAGCTGCAGTCAGCGCCGGCAGCGCTGCCCGTTCTGGCTGCCAGCTGCCGTATGCTTTCAGCTGCAACGGCCAACGTCGGCAGTCGTCAGTTTTAATTTCCACATCGAGTTAACAACATCACGAGGCGGCGGCAGCAGTAGCCGCAACGGCAGCAGCAGCAGCAGCTGTGCTTTTTGGACTTGGATTAGGCGACCAGCAGCAGCAGCAGCAGCAGCAATAGCAACAGCAACAGCAGCAATCGCAGCAGCAGCAGCCGCCGCTCTAGTTGCAACGTATTGTTATTCTGTTATAACCAAAAACAGCTGTTTTACCTAACATGTGTGCCTGTCTATGTCTATGTATATCTGTATGAGTGTGTCGGTTTGTGTTCCTGCATTGCATAAACTGTTTTTCTATTTTATTACCTTCCTTTTTGCACACGTAACGCGTGTCAGCATGCATCTGCCTGTAAAATTCATTTTCATTTTAGATTTCGCGTTTCTATTTGCATTTCGCTTGCATTATGCAACAATGAAAACGAAACAAAGCAAATGCCATGTGAAACAGTTGCAATTGCACAGCAATTGTTGTGCCGTTAGATTCAAGCTTTAAGTTTGCATCTCTGTGTGTGTGTGTGTGTGCGCGTGCTTTGACGTGGAGTGTGGGTTGAAAACAATCATCCACGGCTGAGCCACGGCTCATCCACGTCAGTTCCCTCTCTCCCACGCACGCACGTCAACAGCCAGCCCATGCCTACGCTCGCCCCGCACTCCTCTCTCCCACTCTTTCGTTTAGTTTTGCTTGGGCCGAGTCTTTCGTTGAGTTTAAAATTAGATTTGCCTGCATTTGGCTTGTTGTTGGTGCACTCGTGCTTGCCTTTGCTTTATGTAATGCAAATGGCTTTCTCTCAACGAATCCTTTTCCATTATAATGTAATTCGCCGCAACGAAATCCCAATTAAAGCGTCGCTTTAATCAGCGGCCTACTTGAAACGAATTTCGTGCACTGGCAATTAAACAAGACGCGCATATATATGGGCAATCAGACACTGACACATACGGCGTATACGCGATTTCACTGTGTAGCACAGTCATCGTCACACACGCACACACTCGCAGAGCATAACGTAACCACTTGACCTTGCACACATGCAGCTTGTATTACACACACAGCTGCAGCGCATTTTATTGGCTTATATAGCTATCTATCTATCTATATATACAATGTCTCACTTGTATTGCAGAATTTTGCAATATATATATTATCTGTGTGTAAAAATAACAAACGGACACGGGCATGTGCTGCCCATTCACACAGCTGTCAGTGTGTTGGTGTGTGGGGGTGTGTTTGCGTTTGTGTGGGAATCACAAGGCTCGTTATGAGGTCGATTTTGTCGTTGTGTGTGTGAAAAGATGACTGCAAAATGCATTTGACACAGAAACATAGAACAACAGCCGTTACAGAAAAGCCTCTAATTTAGACTTTTGCTACGAAAAAAAGAGATTGGAGCTTTAATTAATTGCTGTTTAAAGCCCGTTTAAAGCTGCGCACAAGGCGAAATACTATAAAAATGATTCACAGCCTTGTGAGGGCCAAACCCCAACAAAAAGAAATCAAGTTGAAATTACGAGATCATGTTTTTTTTTTTTTTAGTACAAACCGATTATTCGCTCAATTAGCGCAAAACATGGCTAATTCTTTACAGCGATATATATAAACTGTATATATCTGTATAAAATTTGTTGCACTTGCAAAAGCTCTTTTTGAAACCAGTTTTTGAAAATTGCTAAAGCAATTAAACATGCACAATTTTGCTGTTTTCATTTCAAATTAAACAAATTACTCGAGTGCAAAATACACAAGTTTCAACTGAAATTCCAAGTACAGCGAAATTCCCATGTTTTTGTAATTATAATAAAATAAACAAGCAATTTGAGTGGAATCCTAAAAAATTGTTATTCAAATTTGGAGTGATTTGAATCAAATATATAATATATAAAGCTAATTAATGTATATAGTATATCTAATATCTATATATAACTGAGACAGTTTTTGGTATGAATGAATTTCGTTGCAAATGCTTAAATGTTCAATTAAAATAACGGATTTTTAAGATTCTTCTCACAAATACCTCAAACTCTTGTCTAGGAACTAGGCATAGACAATATTTACCGTTTTACAACATTATTTAGCTGTATTTTCTCGCTTACAAAATGTTTCGTGTTTATTTATTCAGCTAATGTGCTTTGGAATTTGTACCTCAACTAGCTGAATGAATACGCAAGTTTGCTTCCCTCTCTGTCTCTCTCTCGCTCCTCTGGCTCTATCTCATATCAGCGCGTCAGACGCGTCAACAACCCAAACAGACGAAATTTGTGCTGCGGCCATTTTTCTATCTTGCTATCGCGCTATAGGTCTGACTATCTACATATTTGTCTGTCTGACTGTCTGGAGACAAGCGTTACGTATTTGCAAAAAAACACGATGAAGAAGAAGAAGAAGCAGAGTAAAAAGTACGTCGAATGACATCATCAAGCGTCTGCGATGTGTCGTCTGATATCATTAACCCGTTGAGCTATTGCAGTAAAAGATACTTTTATAAGAGATACTTTGAAAATACTTTCGTCAGAGTTTTTTTATAAAAGATACTTTTGCCAAAGATCTAGCATTTGACACACATTTTCCGGCCGTTTATCATTATTTCACTCGCTGTTGTGCAGATCACGTGGAAGAAGCTGTCTTCTAAATATAGATATTTATATATCAATTCCTGTTGACTAACAGAAATAATTTAACTCAGCTGTCTTAAAACATAGCTATAATTTTCTGTGACGGAAAAAGTGCAAAGTGCCTTCAAAACTAAAGTGTTTTATGTATGTGTTATCTCTTAGATCGGTGAAAACAAGAATATGTTTACGTCAAAGAATTCTTTCAATTTTATGCAAATAAAACTTTGCTTTAGAGAAAACTTTTGCTTAAATGGGCATCATATCTCTACATCTAGTTTATTGAAATATACGAAAGCTAAAATAGTTTCGGTATTCATTTGAATTACTTAAACCATTTTATGGAGTGTTGAGTCAGAGATGTGAAAACCCCAGATAAGCGATTCGCGATCAACGATCCAAGAGCCCCGCCGGCAAGCACTTCAAAACAAGTTTCGCAGCGCTGTTTCTATATTATAGAGACTTGTATATCATATATGCATATGATATTGTGTAAATGTCTAGCAAATATTCTCCATTTACCGCCTAAGGCATTCGATTTACGGCCAATTCTTGGCCGTAGTCAACAAAGTATGCTGATAAGCAGTCTGGTTTAGCTAGAGCAGCCTCAGTTCCATATGTGTTTGGCATGAATCACGTGTTTCCAGATAAGCAAAACAAAATGCTTTCAAATCAGTGTACATAGTCGAGCAACTACATACATAGACGTAGTGCTGCCCACATCTGCTATATAGTATACTCATATACATACATACATATATATATATATATATATATATATATATATATATATATGTATATCGCTAACATTTTGTGTATATTTCATGCTCTGCTGGCCGGGGAGCGACCTTCAGAGCAGCCGACAAGGTCGCCTTACCCAGTTTTTCAGGCCATATTGGCCTACAGCATTCACAGTGCACAGTTATCATCTGAAGCTTGAAAATTGGGTCAGTGTTACGACCCAGTTTTGGTCTATTCCGCCCCCATTTCAGCCGAACCTTTTTGGGTCTCATGCGTTACGAAAGATTGCAAAGGATTCAATTTTCTCGGCTGTGTGTTATTGATTGGCAGCTACATAACCTGGCGGAACGGATGCACACAGCATGCTGC
The DNA here is from genome assembly GCF_001654015.2 of Drosophila navojoa. The sequence goes on from NW_022045892.1 coordinate 880,318, forward strand.
GCTATGTATATATATCTTTATATACTGAGTGCATGTGTGTGTGTGTCTGTGTGTGCTGGCATATATATCGGGTATCTACTGCTGCTGCAGTTTGTGCCGCAAGGCTGCGCACGCTGCGAGCTTAGCCAAGAAGCCAAAAATAAAATTTCTCTTTGGCAAAACGCCAAAATGCACTCAGCATTGCACATTGGCAACTGGCAAAAGACATAAAGGGCGGAACTGGGCAAAGGGGCGGCACGAATTACCGCTGCAGCTGGCCCCCGCACCTCTTACTCCTAACATTTCTCAATATGTGTGTTTGTATTTACAGTGAAAAACTGTGCTAATGAACAGCTGTTGTTGGTTTAGCTAACTCTTGCACTATTTGCATTGGCAAATATAAATATTATTCGTTTTAGCCAGCTTTGACTGTATCTGCTTGGCATATAGAGATTTCTTGAAAGCAAAATCTTGCTCACTAAAAATACGTTCAAAATGCAATATGCAAATTGACAATGAGAATGCGAATGAAATGCCAGCAAGAGCTGCATAAATCTATAACCTAACTCAAACACAGATACAAATACACACACACACACAGAGGCATTCTTCAAGGCAGCAGCAGTTGCATATCCTCCCGCACCGCCTCGATTGCACCGCCTCTAGCATTGGCAAAATCAATGCGCACTTTTGTGTCATTTTGCTTTTCACTTATTACATCACACCGAGAACGAGAGAGAGAAAGACACACACACACAGAGACAGAGAGAGAGAGAGGTTGAAGGAAAGCACTATAAATTGAGGCCCAGCAATTTGGGTCAGCTGCACTGCTGTTACCCAACCGACCTGCCAAGAATCGTATCTATAGCATATTGCATATACTATATATAGTATATAAACTACACACATATATACATCTATATATATTGTCTACTTCTGTGCCTCGTGCCAACTTGGCTGCAACTTTAACTAGTTCAAATTTGGTGCCCTTACTTTGGCCAGTCTTAAAAGACAGTCGCTAGCTTGCTTACTTTTTGTCTGTTTGCACAACAAACGAAATGGATATTATAACTGTGTCATATGTCTTACCTGTATGGGTGTATAAGTGTGTCGTTTGTCTGTCTGTCAGGGTGTTCTTGTTAGTTCCATAATAAATGCAAAGCTAGAATTTTAGATTACTCAAGTGAAACAAAGCGCTCTTTGTTGGTCAAAAACCAGAAAATGTTGCCCACTTACATTCTGGGAAGCTATTATTAGGGTATGACCCATGGCCTACAAAACCTGTGTCTAAGTGCTCTGGCTGGGCCTTGATTTATCAATAATTCAAATACATTCCATTTCGAAATCCTCTAGCACTTAACTAACTCACTTTTAGTTTCGAATGCAAATGTCTTTTCAATGGAATGAATTCTATTTGTCTTACGAATTTGACTTTCTTACTTATTCTTAAACGATTTACCAGAAATTAAATAAATCATTTAGCTGTTGTTTCTTACGTATTTCAAAGTTTTACTTAGGATAATCTTCCAATATATTTTCGGTATAATTTTCCTAAATGATTTAGAGCTCTTAATATTCCATTTTCTTTCCCAGATATTTTCTCAAATGTAATGTGTTTGTTGATTGCAATTGAATCAGTGAAAATGCCACGTGGTATTGGGAAATATATAAAGATACTTTAAAATAATCATACATCATTTATATATAAGAATTAATCAATTAGAAATGTTCGTTAATCTTCACGCTTTCACGCTCTACTCTGCGCTCTTTTTTGCGCTCTCTTTCCATATTGGGTCTCCATATCTATGGGTTTCTTTATAGATGTGTATATAAATATATTTCTAGCCCCTATACCACAATCTCTTGTATTTTTTGTTCAACATTAATGCTATGTTACGTTACGTTACGATTCGCTTCGTTCTCGCCTGGCCGCACAACACCAAAAATGTTCGAGCCTATCACGCATTTGCCGCATGACTCAGTTCGTTGTTTGTTGCTTTCGAATTGGCTGGGCATTTAAAATTAGCCAAAAAATGCCCCAAGCTAACGCAGACAAATAGATAATTTCCCACTTTTTAACAACAAAATTGAAGAAGAAATTCAAAGTATTTAAATAAAGACGTCACAGTCTAAAAGTTGCTGAATTTGTGTAAAAATGATTAATAATTTATAAGTCTTATGTCTTATAGAGTTGATAATGCAATACACCTCAGCTACACAGCATATATCTAAAATTCCTAGAGTCCACTTCCACAATGCCAAGTATTAAACACATTCTAAGAGTCGGATACTCCCGGCAATATATGTATACTCAAAATTTCAAGTATTTTCAACAGTTATTTTTCATTCATGTAGACATAAAGACAACTGAGACTCTCAGCAACACATAGCTAATATACTAAGCTAATATACTCTCTACTCACACACTGAACGAGTATTACATGCGGTTAAAAATCCGCTTGCGATTCGTGTCTAAAGAAAATTGAACACGCGTTTTTTTGTTGCCAGCCGCATTTCAAAATCGAATCGCCCAGCGAAAAGCTCTGTTTGCACATGACTTAGCGGCCACAGTAGCCACACGCTAAAGTGCACTGCAAATATTAAGCGGACTTAACATATTTTCTTTTTGGCTTAAGCAGTAAATAATGTTCAATTTGTTGGCACTTAAAATAACATGAAATTGTTGTGGGCCATAACGAGCGTTCACTGTACGATTGGGCGACTGCTATTTGGCCTGAAAAAAAAGCGACAATAACAAAAACAAAATAAAAATTAATTTAAGTAGCTTTATGGAGCTACTTTTTGGCCTTTACTTGCAACTCTTTTAGGCCAACTTCCGCTGACAGCAAAAATGAAAAAAAAAAAACTAAGCTGGCAACACTTGGAGCGCTCGAACTCTTTTTTATGACACATTGGCAGGGCAGGTTTTCTGTGTCGGCATTTATGACCCAGATAAAAGCTAAGCGTGTTGGTCAACAACTACGACAACTATGCACACACACACACACACACACATACACAAACACTGAGAATTGTTAATGAAAAGCGCTCAGCATTTGCCTAATGAAATTATGACCAAGTTACTAAGTGTTTGCTTAAGCAAGGGCTAAGGGCGAGGGACGGGAGAGGGCGAATATTGGGGCGCTATCGTAGCTAATTTGAAAGATTTTCTGGCTGACTATGAAAGAAGCATAGGCTAGCATATGATTTGATCACAATTTTATATATTGCACCTGAAGAAACAGTCCAGCTAATTGGGCTGCAATTATTATATTTTTTAATCTGAATTAACTGAAACATTTCAAAATATAATTTGAGTTATTTACTCAATTAATGCAGAAAACAAAAACAATTATCCTAAATTCCAAATTTTTTGAATATACCAAAAACAAGTTTCGTAGCAATTAGCTTTGTGTATGCCTAACACAATTTCTTGAATGTCATTGACCCACTGTTCTACAGCCACTCAAAACCGCTAGCATGTGACTATTTTTGAGCCCATTTAACACTTGTCGACCCACTGTGCCTAGACGCTACCCTTTTCAATTGTATTCAGAGCATATTTAGTAGTCGCAACAACTCGTTTGTCTAGCCGCAAATGCAAGAGGCATGCGCGAGTGGCAGCTAACCCAATTAATACACATCATAAATTTATAATTTCCATTTTGCTTCTCTTTTTCCATATTGTTTTTCTGCTCAAGTTGTTGTTGTTTTTTTTTTTTTTAATTTTATTGTAACGCTTTTTAAGCGCGTCACACACACACACGCACACTGACACAAATAAGCCTTAATTTATTTAATTGCTCGGGTTGTGTTAATGTGTTTTACTGTACTCTAGTTGCTGTTGCCCTCGCACTTGTGCATTTATTACTGTATTTTTCTTCACTCCTCTCTTATCCTCTCTGTCTCTCCTTCTGACTCTCTTTTTTCGTTAGAAATTAGAGCGCACACGCGATTTAAATTCAGTTATAAACGTATATATATATCATATATATATACATATATTTATATATCTATTATTTTGTTGCTACACTTGGAAAAACGGTTTGTTAATTGTGCGGCGCATGCGTCGTATACGCAATTAATTGTTGGCTTTTGTTTGAGTTTGTTTTCTCTGTTTGTTTGCCATGCACCAATTTTTTCTTTTTGGTGCTCTGCAGCGTGTTGGCGGTTGGAATTGTTTCGCTACAGTGAAAACTCTAGGCGTGAATACCGATACTAAAATGTCTAAAATGCATTTTGGGTTTGACTCTGACTTTTGATTTGAAGCAAAGAAATAGCTTAAAGCATAAAACTTCTCTTCTTTGAAAGTGCTTGAAAAATCTAGAATTGTATTACTCCATCCATATAGGTTAATCCTTCTCTCGCCTTTCATATAAATTTTAAATGAAATTCACGTACTCCAGCTTCAGCTCGCTCTAATGAGCTTTCACTGTAGCTCTGTTAGCCGCGCCTAGTCAGTGAAGCAAAGCTCCTTCCCCCCCACCGCCTCTAATTCCAATTGCAAACGGGAAAAATCACACAAAAAGCAGCTGCTGCACCCACTGTGCCACGCACCAATTCATCTGTTCCACAAACAACAAAAATTGGCTTAGACTACGAATTAAATTGGCTTTAAGCATAAACAATTTATACAAACTTTTCAACAATTGACGCACGTACACACATACATACATACACATATCATATATGTGTGTGCGTGTTTGTGTATTTGGGCCCAAAATCAAATTCAACTTTGGAATGCACAGAAATTCTGCGCAATCAGCATTTGGAGCGCTCTTATCTTATCACTAGCTGCCCCGACGCGACGTAGCGCCATGTTTGATTCCAAATTGTTTGTTTGATTTCGATTTCCGTAATTTGCCTTTCTTTTGAGCTGTTATTCAAGTTTTTATAGAAAACTATTGACATGATTGACTCTATATATATGTAGATTCCGGAGCCTTAACGGTTGGACAAAGAGAACGAGAGAGAGAGAGAGTTTAGCAAATACAGCTGTTCGTCTTTTTATAAGGTTCTGTTCTTTACTTTTACTGTACTTGGTGATAAGAATGTTATGTAAAAAATATCAAAACTTCACTGTGGCTATATCTTTTATCTCCAACTATTCTAATAGCTAGTGTCTGTAAAAGAATCGGAATTGAATGTTTTTTTTTTCCATTAAATAACAACTTTAAGTGTGTTAACACTATATCAAGACATAGTTCAGACGATCTTCAATCAGCTTTACTTATATAAAACAATATTTGGCTATTAGGCGTTTTTAAACAAAAACAAACTAAAGTTAATTTCGAAAATTCTTAGAAATTCATTTTGTATATCTATATTTATATAGATAAGAAGCAGCATTCAAATGATTTAGATTGATTCCCAAAAATTTGAACAAGGTGTTCTCTACATTGGCTTTCAATAATTATTTTTACAGGGTATGTGGTACAGCTCTAAAGCACATACTATATATACACATTAGTCAGACATACACAGTCACCCCCATTATTTTGACCCATTTTTTAAAGCGTAAATCGGCCGATCATTGCATTGCGCCCATCGCGTATAGCAATAAAACTGCTAATCACATTTGTTTAGTTGGAAATCTACAACTGATAAAGTTTGAGTTTTTTTATTTTCTTTATTTTGTCATGCTCCCCACAATCTGCCACCCACTCTACCTTTCTCTGTCCCGCTCTCTCTTGCACGTTGTTTTTAGTTGTTTTTCTGTTTTTCTGTTGCTTTTGCGTTCTCGTTGCTCTGTTTCGCTGTATATTTTGTGTGTTTTGGTTTCAACACGACACGAATAACAATTAGAAGAGGAATAATAACAATTCTCGAGTTGACTGGTTGCTCTGATGCCGCTGCGTCTGCCACGCCCACGCCCACGCCCACACTGACACGCTGCCGCCGCCGCCGCCACCTCGTTGATGTTGCGTTGTTGTTGCGGTTTTGTTCAGTTACAAAGAAAAGAAAAATACAAAACAAAGGCAAAAAAAGAAAATATAAATGCGTAAAAATAAAAGAGAAAAGTATCTATAGCATAGCATCCTCTTGAGACAGTTTTGGGCTGCGTGTCAGGAGTGCATTTGCACTGAAACATTCTGAAGCTTGTAAATGCACTATCTGGTACGACATTCCAGAACGTACAATCTTCCCGAATGCAACAACTAAATGCTGAAACAATATATATGCAATTTTTGTGAATAGTGTGATTTGCCAATATATACAAATATGTATATATCTGCAGTTTATTTATTTATTTTATTTTATTTTTTAAATTAAATTTTAAGTACAAACTAAATGTAAGCGTTTATTCAGTAAAAATAAAGAAATTATATGTTAATAAAATGTTTTCTATTTTCAATAAATATCCTCAATATATGTTGTTTTATTTCTGTGTAACTAGGGCAGCAAATCTATCTGAAATATGCCCAAGATACAATTCCATTGACTGTTCAACATGTGAATATATGCTATATATATATATATATATACTACTGCATCTGCCATATATACATCTAGCCATATAAAAGATACACACAAAATATATATATATATAATAGGGTGATTCACTTAAAGCATAGAGATAGAATAGATATGTATAACATTAAGATATAGTACAAAATACTGAAAAGATTTTACATTAAGGCAGGGATACATTTGATGGAATGTAGAGAAGATGCTACATGAAATTCAGAGATACATTAAATTCTTGATTCTATAGACATATAGATAGATACATATAGATAATTGTAGATACATATAGAATAGATAGATACATGCACAAAGATAGTACTATAAATAGATAGGCAGATACATGTAGACAGATAGGCACTTATAGGTATAATAGGTACGTATATTAGATACATATGGATAGATACAAGACACATTATATAAGCAAAGATAGATATATACCTACCAGACACATATGAATAGACATAGATCCATAGATACTTTGAAAGACAGTATAGACACAAACATATAGATATTTTCACAATCAATCATTCAGATTGAAAAGCAACTAACAAAAGGAACTTTCGATGCATAAAATCTGAGATACATTTTTACTATATCTATCTATATGGATTAGATAACCCAACATAAATCATGTTGAGCAATAAATAATACACCATCGAAAGGCCATTTCGACTCGCTTGCAATGACCTTGAAACCGGGTCGAGTCATCCCAACTCCAGTTGCAAAGAAGGCGTGACATGGTGGCCCACTTTCAGCTTGAAACTGAAAGCAATTATTGTATGCATAGCTTAAAGCAAAACTAACTAAAAAGCGACCTTCAGACGTCGCATGCTCTAAGTAATTTGTTTGCAGCCCAACTTTCGCTCCACTACCCCGGCCCACTTGTCAAGGCCAACATAGAAACCCACAGTTCCCCACAATATATGTATATGTATGTATCTCAAAGTTTCATTGCATATTTTACAGCGCTGCGCTTGGAGCCACGCAAAATGAATAAAGCTTTCGGCGGACACGCAACGTAGCATAAAATGCAGCATAAGTGGATAAGCCAATGGCGACGACGACGGCGACGGCGGCAGCGGCAGCGGCAGCGGCGGCGATGTTGCTACCAAAGAGACGCAAGATGGCGCAAAGTGATTTCGCCTCGCTGAAAAGCTCGCGGCGGCATCATTTGGGCGAATTCTGATTGGCGCCCGTTTTCAAAGTGTTCAATCTATCTGTCATACACGCTCATCGTATTCTATTATTTTTTTAACTTATTTCTCTTCATTTGATCATACGAAAAAATACCCTTTAATCCGATTGGCTATGCGCTTTGGCAGTGTGGTTAGCTGGTTGTGTGGCCACTTGACAAATCACAGCCACTATCTTCACTGCCGCCGCGACAAGCTATGACACCGAGAGCAACTAGACAAAAAGAACCAATTAATAAATAACTAATTAACAAGTAGATAAATAAAAGCAGTGTGCAAACTAACAAAGCAAACTGCTAAATTTGCAGATTACTTATCTAGGATAAGTAGATGCAAGATATGTGGTCTCAGGTGAGTACGCAGAAGAAGGATTTATATAATAAAGGAAAAATATCTAATAAAAGGGCTGGCTTGTCATTTTGGCTGTAGTAATACCAATAATCTTCAAAAAGGTAATTTATAATAACGTTTAGAGTTGAAGTGATCATAACTGGTGTGTTTTAAGATCTGAATGGTATTTTCCACGCGGTAGTCCATCGTCTCCATTGTAAATACAAGTTCTTCATTTCACAGTTCACAAGACATAAGCAGGAAATTGAATTTAGAAAGTTATCTAATTTGAAATTCACATATACATATATAAGCGAATTCTTTAAAGATTTCTCTTAATATTAATTTCCTAAAGATTGTAAAATTCGTTCTCTTTTAAATGTAAATATGACTAGATTTCAACTGAAATCAATTTCTATTTAGAATTAAAAGTTAATGAAAACCAAGCGCTACGTTTGCACAAATTCTTCTACTATTAGAATACCCCTCATTGTCTATATGTTTATACAAACAAAACCCCATTATTTCATGGTAATTTAAGACAAATTCCCCAGCTGGAATCCCCCTCACAAGCTCTATAAGTATCTACATCGATAGCAATAAACCGAATCAAAAGTTTTTACTATTTGTTATTCGGGAAATTTTAAATCTAAATGCTACGTAAATCTACGTTTCTTTAAATAATTTTTTGAATAGTTGGAATTCCTCACTGCTGCTCAATATTAAGGTGAATGTTATTTTTATTGCACAGCTGCTGGGCGCTAAAGGCATTTATAAATAAAAGCAAACATCGGTCCAAATAAATCGCATTTGTTGTTTTTTATGTTTTGTTTGTTTTTTTTTTTTTATATTTATAAATTTTAAATTAATAAAATTTACTTGCTATATTTCTATATAAGTTCTTCTTCATATAAATAATCATTTTTAGATCGCACATTCTTTCTCTTTCATTTTTTTGTTTGTTTTTTTTTTTTTCTTATATTTTTATTTGAATTACACAACATTTCTATTATTTATCGTTTTTTTTTTCTTTTTTTTATGTGTATGTTAAAAGATTTTTGTGGTTTTCTTTCTTATATATTATTGACATTGTTCTTCAAATAAATGAGAACAAATCTGTTTTGTATTTTATATTATCGGGTTTGTTTGTTCTTATATGTGTGGTTGTTTTTATTTACTTTTGTTGTATTTAAATATCTTTAAACTGATTTTAATGAATTTACCTTAACTTCGTTTCTGTTTTAACTAGCTTTTACTTATGTTGGTTGTTTCTGTTGTTGTATCTCCCAGTTGATTGTTGTTGTTAATGTTGTTAAATGTTTATCGCTGCTTTAAATAATTTAAGAGTATTTAATAGGGTAATAATAAATTAGTTATACGCGTGATAGTTATTGGCAAAGTTGAATATAATTTATATGATTTGATATCAACAAAAAATGGTAATGAATTATATTTATTTATTTACCCCATTCATGTTCTTTGCGTAGATCGTGTGTGTGGGTTTTGTGTGTGAGTGTGTGTGTGTGTGAGAGCGTGTGTGTTAAATAATAGTAGTAATAAATACAACGTTATACAAATAAGAGAGGTTTTCCATATCGTTAATGTTCAGGCTCGACATAAAACAAAATGCAACAAATTCTAAAATGAATAAAAAAAATTCGAAATTTTTTACGTTTTCAAATGCTTTGCAAATATTTATACAATTTGTTGAAATTCTCTACGCAAGCATTTACGTGACTAAACAATAATAATACAAAATGTATTTTTTTAAAATAATAGTAAAATGAATGAAGCTATATAAGAAAAATAATAACTGTTGCAATTTAGTTTTGATTCACGCACGAATTATACACAAAACTTGTCAAGCTAAATATTTTTGTTTAATGCTAATTTACAAATGAAACTAAAAAGTATATACATATATATTATGTTGGTATATATGCGTAAATAATAAAGAAAAAAAAAAAACAATATAGCAATTACATTGATTTCTTTTACTATAATTTTCTTTATGTAACTAGAAACTTTCCAAGTTGCTGAAGAATCGTGCTTTAAAAGCACATTTTCGGCAAGTTTTTTCATGTTTTTTTTTTTTTTTTTTTTTTTTTTTTTTTTTTTTTATATTTTTTTTTTTTTTTTTTTTTTTTTTTTTTTTTTTTTTTTTTTTTTTTTTTTTTTAGCAATTAATTTTCTGTTTTCTTTTCGAAAAACTATGTTAATTGCCTGGTTTTAAGTTTAAGTTAACATAATCCAATTTGTTCTCTTTTCTTTTTTTGTTTTGCTAATAATTGCATTTTAGTTTTGGTTTATACACATAATTAATTAGTTTCCTTTTTGTTTTTGATTGTTTTTATTTAATTTCAATTAAAATTATAAGCCTAGGCATGGTTGTTGTTTTTTGCATTATTCTCTTCTTTTTGTGTATAATTCGAGCTGTCTGTAAGTATGTATGTGTGTGTGTGACGTATTAGTATAGATGTGTGTGTGTGTGTTTGTATGTAGTACATTATTCATGTATAATTATATATGTTTGTTGTTTATTTTTTAGTTACTCGAAATAGTTTCTCAAACATTTTGTTATTTATGCCTACTCTACACGTTGTTCTGTTTGTTGGTTGTTTCGTTATGTTGTGTGTGTGTGGGTGTACGTTTTGTTGTGTAAACGACATGAACATTTTAATTTCATTATCTGCCTGCATGCTGTGTGTGTGTTTGTCTCCTGCCTAATGCGCATATACAACATGTTGTTAAACGAAAAATTTGCATTTTATTTGGGTGTTGTTGTTGCTGTTGCCGTATGGTTGTTGTTGTTGTTGCTGGTGCTGCTGCTAATTAGGACGTACCATTGACCAAGCCTTCCTTCTTGATGACATCCGAGTTAACCGCCTGATCCGCATGGTTATTGCGATTCTTGTTGTTGCGCCTGGGCTTCGACTGCTGGTGCTGGGGCCCCTGTGGCTGCTGCTGTTGTGCATGCTGCGGTGGTTGCTGTTGTTGCTGTGGCAGCAACTGTTGCTGCTGCTGTTGTTGTGTGGCCGCCTGCTGCTTCTCGCTATTCCGCGCCGCATCCTTCGACTTGCCAGACGAGGCGTTCGCATTGCCACTGCTCTGTTTGCTGTTCTCCTGTGCATTCAGGGGCGCTTTGTTCGATTGTGCTGGCGCCTGGTGCTGTTGCTGTGCTGACGTCGACGACGAGGATGACGGCGGCTGCTGTGATTTGTTGTTGTTGCTATTATTTCCCACCGCGCCATTTGCTGCAAGTGGAGTCGAAATTGTTGTTCAGCTTGACTAGCATTCAAGTGGAATCATCCTCACCATACTCACTGTTGCCGGGCGCATTGTTGTTCTTTTGCCTTCTGCGTCTCCTGGAGCTGCCCTCGTACGATGAGTTGCTGTCCGCTGTGCCGGAAGAGAGAAACATATATGTGTACAGGTGACGCAATTGAAATAACACAAGAGATTGCAATATTAAGCCCAATCACAAATCAAATTTATAACGTCAAAAGTCATATTACAAATGGGTTACATTGAATTGCACAAATTAGATTCATTTGTTGGCCAAAAGAACGTTGATATGAAAATGTATATAAATTTATATATAAATATATACGTGCGTATACCATACACTCTCACACAGATACACTCATACAGACATACAGTCCCTAGTTATATACAACAATGGTTGCTTGAATACCGTGAACGTCTTGACCCCCCGCTTAACGATCCTCAAGCCGATTGCTCTCCCTCTCCCTATGTCTCTTTGTTTTAATCCATTCGTTGCTTGATCAACTCACCACGCTCCACGCTGCTCACTTCGCGCGTCTCCCGCATTTCGTCGGTGTGATTATGGTACTGATAGTCCCTGCCATTCTGCTCGTTGCGTGGCGGCCGGCGATTGATGCCGCGACGGTCGTTGCCGCCGCGATAGTTTTGGATGCCTCCACTGCCGCTTCCACCGCCACCGCCACTCACACCACCGCCGCCACCAGCACCACCGTTATTGCCAGTGTTTGGTGGGCCGCCACTGTTGCGATCATTGTAGCGCTGGTCGCGCTGATGGTCGCCGCGGGAGTTGTAGTCATCGTCCTCGCGTCGATTGTTGTGATAGCGCTGATTCATGTTATTGCCACCGCCGCCACGGCCGCGAAGGCGACCACGCTGACCACCGCCGCCGCCGCCACGTATCGAGCGCACAGATTCAATGTCGCTGCTGTAGCCGCGCTCTGAGCGCCGCGACACAGCGAAGCTCTGTGTGGAGCCCATCGAGGACTCCTGTATGGCGCGCAGCTGTTGATCGATCTCCAGCTTCTCCTGGCGTAGTTGCTCCACTTCCTAAGCAAGCAATATAAATAAGCATTAGCACAGATTACATTGCATTTAAAGTTGTTCTGACACTCACCTTCAGATGTGACAGATGATACTCCAGCAGCACTTTAGCATTCGCAATGCTCTCCATGGTGCCAATGAACACAAAGGGTACGTGCGCTGGTTCGCGTGGTATATTCTGATCCTGTTCGTCATCGCCAGCGATCTGAGTTTTTGTTGTTGTCGGAAGATTAGGCCATGCCAGGCAAGGTGTACAATACTCACAGCACTCACCTTGATTCGAAACACTCCGCTTTTATCCACAATCTCCTGTATGATGCGGCCATTCTTGCCAATCACCTTGCCAACCAGCTCTCTGGGCACTTGAAAGAACTCCTCGGCATATTCGAGCATGGCTCGTGCCCGCTGCACCGACTCCTCTGTCTCGCCGCTTATCTTGAATGTGCACGATTTTTCCTCCAGCTCAATATTCGTAACGCCGACCAGCGTGCGTGCCGCTTGTATATTGGAGCCATGTGAGCCAATTGCCAGGCCCATGAGATCTTCGCGTACACGAAATTCCTCGATAAAGTTGCTAAAATTTGAAATAAAACGAAAATATTATAATTTATAATGTATTGGAAAGTAATTTTAATAGTGGGAGACTTGTAATTCACATTTCTCATGGAGTTCTCAATCATTAAAGGTGGATTTGGACATTGCAGGGAATGGAAATGTCTACTAGATGATAATAGAGAAATATCTAGTGTTATGAGTTATTACAGTTCATTTCTATATCCTTGATAGCTGATAGGCGCTTCTACTTTACAAATAAATTTATAGCTGAGAATGATCTGTTCGTAACAACTTATAAGCACAATATAATGGTAAGCTGGGCAATTTAACTTCTTAACAAATAAAATTATAGTTAACATTCCTATCCTTATATCCTATCCTATCCTTATACATTTTCTACTTAACTGTTGAGAGGAATATAGAAGAAAGCTAGACGCTACAACTTAGCAACTCTTTCTATAGCTTAAACTTCTTCATTCCTATATTATTATTATCTATTATAGCTTACCCACGACTCATCAGCTTGGTCGTTTCGAGCTGACGCGCAGCTTCTTCAGTCCTTTTCAGTAGCATAACCTGTGATTAAAGACAAACGGAAAACAGTTAAGTCACCACTTATAAAGAGTATTCTGAGCAATATTCTGAAACCTTTTGTGAGAGATTACGAAAATGCATATCCTTGAGCATGCTGGCGCGCTTCTGAGTGTGTTCCCATTTGGAGATGACAACCAGGGCATCTATTTCGCGATTGTAGTTGCAAACGCCCGCATCGATGGTGCGCTGAAACTCCTTGTGTATGCCATCCTTTTGAGCTCTACGAAGCAAATAATCATCAATATATATAGAGTATGTTGATATTTAATATTATATTCAGTTTACTCACTCTTCGCGCAGTTCCTCGGGCACGGGCAGCGTGAACTGATAGAACGATTTGGGCGTAATTGGCGGATTTGGATTTTTGGCGCGCAATCTGCCCAATTCACAGATTTCGGTATAGGGCGTCTCGAAGCCAATGTACGCGACCGCACAGATATCAGCTTTAAGCATTTTGATGACAGCCACCCACCAGCCGCACGTTTCGCGTTCGTTTGTGCGCGTGAATACCTCAACCTCCATGCCCTCCTCGAAGCTCGGCGGCACAGCAGCCTCATCGGGCGGCAGGCGAACATTGACGAATGCGTATTTCAGCACCTCGGGCACGCTGTTGTAGCACAATTAAACGAGAAGAAACAACAGAACGAAATCAACACAAAAACAATTGAGCAACAGAGCTAAATCATTTACTTCGTTGGGCATAATGAGCCAGGCAAAATGTTCATTTAAATGCCGTGTGCCAAAATATTTGATTGCGAACATGGCTGCAGACAAGTGTTTGCCGACGTTGACGTCGCCGTCGGCGCAGACGCTGGCAGTGCAGCCGACGCTGATTGCAGCGTTGGGCTGTGTGCCAAGCGCACTCAACACATAATCGCGGGGGTGCCCCCTATTATTATTTTGTTCTTTATAGCCAAGACATAGATCGGAAATGACATAAACTGACACACACACACACATAGACTCACAGAAGAGCAGCAGCAACAGGGTGGCAACTAAATTTAGACTCAGCTGCGCAAGCTCAGCAAAAATAAATAACAAAAATAAAAAAATAAATTAAAAACTTATATATATGAAAATATATACATAAATCCAATTAAAAACTGACTAAAAAATCTTCTAAATTGAAACTACTTAAATTGCTCCAAAAATGCAACAAGCACAATAACAGCCGTAGGGGGCTAGAACAAGTCGAAGATTAAATACTCTTTTATTATATTTTGTAAAATCTCTAGCTGAATAACGGGGGTTCTTTAACCATATATACAAAATAGCGCTGAATGGGGGTAACTATATAGTTTATACCAAAATAATAGTCTATCTGCCGATGTATATGTTCTATATACTAACTTTATTTTATAATCATAACAAGAACCAGTACAAGAATAAAGATATAAAGTTATATATACATATGATATACACTTAGAGAGAAAGATCTAATCTACAGTACTGTAGTTCTCCATATCATCAACGATATCTCAAAGCTGAATAACTAATTGGAAAAGAAAAGAACTGAAGAGGAACTGATGAATGTATTTATTTATACAATATTTATGATTATTGCATTGCTCCATTAAGATTCCCCACCTGCTACATATTTTGTAATCAAATGTTTATACCCTGTCTGCAAGGATATTAACAAAATGAAAGCAAAGCAAAAGAAATGACAAGAAAAATGGTTTCTTTCCGCGATTAAAAATAGCCAACTGCGAAGTCGACGTCGGCAGCGACGTCAACTGCTGCTGCTGCTGCGACTGCTGTTTAGTGGCATTTGCCGCTGAGGCATGACAGCGCGACGCGTGCACACACACACACACACACACACACACACACACACACACACACACACACACACAC
>NW_022045893.1:0-13680 GCF_001654015.2 Drosophila navojoa
CTTCTGCAGGAGTTTTTTCCTCTGGAGCTGTAGTTATTTCTGCTGCAGTAATTTCATGTGAAGCTGTAGTTACTTCTGCAAGAGTTTTTTCCTCTGGAGCTGTAGTTATTTCTGCTGCAGTAATTTCCTCTGGAGCTGTAGTTACTTCTGCAGGAGTAACTTCCTCTAAAGCTGTAGTTACTTCTGCAGGAGTTTTTTCCTCTGGAGCTGTAGTTATTTCTGCTGCAATAATTTCCTCTGGAGGTGGAGTTATTTCTGCTGCAGTAGTTTCCTTTGGAGCTGTAGTTGCTTCTGCAGGAGTAACTTCCTCTGGAGCTATAGATACTTCTGCAGGAGTAGTTTCCTCTGAAACTGTAGATTCTCCAGCTGGAGTAACTTCTTCTGGAACTGTAGTGACTTCTTTTGGAGTAGTTTGCTTTGAAGTTGTAGTTTGTTCAGCTGGAGTTACTTCTTCTGGAATTGTAGTGACTTCTGCGTTAGTAACTTCCTTTGAATTTTCTTCCTCTGTATTTAAAGGAGCGGCTGCTTGAGTATCTGGAACAGTTGTTACTTCTGCTGGAGTAACTTCTTTTCTAATGGAAGTATTTTCTGCTGCAGCAGCCAACTCTGTAGTGACTTCTGCTGGAATAACTTTTTCTGGACTATTATTTTGTAAAATAATTCCCTTTGGCGTTGTAGATTCATCGGCTAGAGTAACTTCCTCTGGGTCTGTATTTACATTTAGTGGAGATACTTCTTCAGAGGCTATAACTGGAGTGTCAGCTATTTCTAGTGAAGTAACTTCTGTTATTACAGCTGTAAGGATATCTGTTGTGGCTGGTGAACTTTCCTTTTCAGGAGCAATTACTTTTGCTTGAGTAATATCCTCTGAAACTAGAGTTACATCAGCTATAGTAGCTGGCGCTGCAGTTGTTTCTACGAGAGTTATTTCTTGTTTTGTAGTTACTACTCCTTCGTTTTCTAAAATTTCTTCTGCAGTAGCAGTTACTTCAGCTGAAGGAACTTCCTCTGGAGGTGCAGTTACTACAGGAACTTCTGTAGCAGTTTCTGGAGTAAATTCCACTGGAGCTGCAATTACTTCAATTGGAAAAACGGTCTCTGTTGCTACTGCAGGAGCTTTCACTTCAGCAGCAGTTATCTCTACTGGACTGAATTCCGTTGGAGCTGTACTCAGTTCAGCTGGAGCAACTTCCTCAGTCGTTGTTAATTGAGCTGTACTAATATTATCAGGAACTATAGGTATGTCTGCTGGCGAAATATTCTCTACTGGTGCTGGAGATTTCCCTTCAGTAGCAGTTACATCAACTGGAGCTACCTCCTTTGGAAGTTCAACCACTGGTGCTGGGACTTTCCAAGTAGTGGCACTTACTCCTGCTGGAGTAACCTTTTCAGAAGTAGCACTGAGTTTTGCTGGAGTTATTTTATGCTTTGGAGTTACTAGAGCTTCTTCAGTCTTAGCTGTTCCTCTCTCAATTATGGGTAGCGAACACCTTCGTGGAGCTGCGTGCATTTCAAATACTCCAATTAAAGCGCTAACTTTGTTTGTGTGTGGAGCTGAATCGGAGAAATGTGGTTCTGGTGTATTGATTGCACTAGCAATTTCATTAATTGCGTGTGCAGACATTAACATTTGCTTAGATTTAAGTTCCGTTTCTGCTGAGCTTTCAATATTGGGAAATTGAAATTTAGATATGCTTTTAACTGAAGACTCCTCGGTGGTAGCTATATCCTGGGGTGTTTTAATTATCTCCTCGACCTGTGGAATAGCTTGGGCAGTAGCAACAGTTTGAGAGTTTGCGACTTCAGATGTAGATTGTGCTTCCGTGACTCCTTCCTCCTCGTCAATAATGTCCAGAGAGTGCTGAACTAGCTCCATTGTGCGGGAGTTAATTTCGGCCAGAGCCAAATCACTCAGCTCCTGGAGTGTATGAATTTCCGTGGCAGTCATAACAGGAGGCTGATCGGATGCCGGAACAGCGAGCATGGGCCCCAGTGCCATGGCTGCTAGTATCTCAATAACCGAAGGAGTATTTTCATGTGACTGACTGTCCTCTAGATATTCAACATCACCGAAGCCTGTTATGCCCTCGCTGAGATCGCTGAGGTCATCTGCTGGAACACAAACGACTGCTGAATGCCGCTGCTCGACAACTATGCACAAATACGCTGAGGTACATTACGTGGATGGGTACAATATCTAAGGGTTTAAGACTCCTAAGCTAATCAAATTTAAGGATATACAGTCTATATATGTATGTATGTATGTTAAGTGTTTAGGTTAGCATATGGGATCAGTAACTGTGGATTGGTACGAACAAAAAAGAGTTGGGCACTAACCTGCGATGAGTTTCTGGCCAGGATCTTCTATCTCTTCTTCATCATCTTGAAAACTCGTTGGAGGCGGCGGTACCAACAGCTTCGATGTCTTCGTGGGCTGTTGAACGAGCGGATTAGTGGTCTCGGTGAAAGCCGGTTCATTTTCCGCTGGCAAGGTGTTTGAGGTCAAACTTGTGCGATCCACTAGCTCATCCAGCACTAGTTTTGTATTCTGTCCGCCGATTAGATGCTTGCTCAAGAGCCGATCATTCAGCTCAGTGTCGCAACGCAACAAATCCATGGATGTTTCCTCAGCATCGGAACCCATTTCGGACAGATCGCTAACCTCGTCGGCCGTTCGATCACCAATCTGAGCACGAATATTCTCTTTAGGAGCGGGCACCAGCATCCCAATGCTGCTCGGTGTGGCCGAACTTTGCAGGGTGCTGCGCTTCTTTTTGAACAGCCAATTATCCTCCCAGGTGCCATCGCCGACCATGCTCGATGTCATGGACATAATATCTAAAATGAGATGGACGACCAAAAAGAGGTGTAAAATTCATAATATAGATGGCAAAGAATTCTGTGATAGGATACTTACCATCTTCTGATTCGGTAACGGACGCTGAAAAATCGGGCAATGGCACCATGTGAGCAGCTATATAGTCACTCAAAACCGATTCACGCTCCAGATCCAACTGCAAGCCAGCAATTTTCTCGGATTTGCCAGTCTAAAAAGTTGGGTATATAGATATATATATATGGATATTTGTATATGTTTGTTATTTACATTGAGTCCCAGTTCATGATCCGTTAGGCTGCAATCGCTGCGCGGCTCAATGGAACTGTCAGACGTAGTGCTCAAAGCTTCCGCATTGTAATTCTCATCAATGTTGCGAGCACTCAAATCCGGCGTACTCTCCGATATAAGCCTCGTATTGCCCTCCTTGTCCGCAATCTAGAAAATAATAGGTTGAGATATTAGTAAACTAGAATAACTTGACAAAGATAAGGGAAGCCTTAGGCAGCCGGCTAGACCTGAGACTGTGTTGAAAAACGTCAAAGGCTGTGACGTCACGCGTGCACCTAAAAACTGAATCGATTTAAGCGTTACGCTGCAGAAAAGTGAAACTTGCTGAGATTTTAGCAGTAATAAAACTATAAAAAGAGGCGTAATCAAAGGCTTATGAAATCTATGTTGAAACAGTTTAAAATACGAGTGCCTGATAAGATATGGCATATATATAGATGTATTACTCAGTCCAAATTATATATATAAAGATAATTTGGGTTCTTTTTCCTGTTGTAATATTTACATTTTGCGCTGACTCGGCCATGGTCAATTCCACAATATGAGAATCGAGTTAAGGCAATTTTTAGGCAATGTGAAATTGAGTTTTTTCACTAGCAGGAAAAGTCAATGATCCAATTAGCAACTGAGTTGGCTTTAACTGTTTAACCGTCTAACAGTTCTATTCAGGCGTCCGCACGCTTGCAACAATGGACAGCAACTAATTAGTGGGGCATGCAACTGTGGCAGCATTTGCCTTCCAATTGGCTAGCGAGAAGCCAGCAAAGTGTGGCCCACAACGAAAGTGAAAATCAAAAACGAGGTTCGTGTTGGCGGAAATAGCGAGCACACCAAATCGGAAAATGGGAATTATAAATGGATGAGGTCAAATATAGATAGTTGCTGCCACAGATGCAACAGTTGTTGCAGCAGGTCATGTAGTTTTTTTGTTTGTTTTTTTGTTTGCCAAGCTAGACACATAATGAGATTGGTTGGAGTTAACTAGATGCTAAGAATATAGAAGAAAATAGAATTCGAGGCACTTTAGGAGAACTCACTCCCAGATTTCTGTCTGCCTCCCTAAAACGTTTTCAATGGGATAAAGTGGAGGCTATTGAAATTGCAATTTTTTAAAGCTTTACGCATCTGATGTTGCTTAGCCAAAGGCCCAAGCCGACTAGGTTATATAAATATAGTTATAATGAAATATCAATATTCTTCTTCTCTTTCTAGTGACAATAACATAAACAGCATAATATCTTAGATACTTTATCATAGTCAACTCTCGATCAATCTTTTTTTCTTCGAATTTTGTAAGCCAATATTGCATATCTAATTTATACATATCTCTATAAAAAATGACTAGAAGAACTAAATGAATCATTTTTGTACTTCATATATGATGACAGTTTTTAGGACAGCACAAAGTATTTATCAAGGCTAGTTTGATAAGTTTCTGACCTAACACAAATATCAAAATAAATTTATATGCTTTTCGGTCTAATTTTATTATCTTTAAGGTCTTTTGATTTCATGACCACCTTCGTTTATGCTTCCTTATCGTACGATAAACAAACGCATTTATTATTTACTTTTAATTTTTCCAATATCTTTCTCATGTTTCATTTGAGTTAATCTTTTTTATACATATCTCTAAGACTTTAAGTCTGGAGATACGCAATTTGGCATTTAAATACTTTTAATGAATAAACAAGCAGACATTACTCAGATATTTGCAGGTGTTTACTATAGAATGAAGTGTGCTCTCACCTCTACCCATTACACTTTCGTATAAATTTCTATGTCTTACCTTATTCAGCACCGCTGTGGCCAATAGATCCTGATAGATTTTTGGCTCGAAATAGTGTTCGGTGCGATGGCGTCTCTTGTTGTTGTTGTTGTTGTTATTATGAAAGCCCGATAGCTGCCCATTGGAGCGTGTATCCAAGCTAATCTCAGAGACGGCGCCCGTTGGAGTCATGAGCGAGTTGCTGCCGCTGCGCAGAGTTTCCGCAATGATGCTCTCGATGAGAGTGCGCAGACGTGTCTGAGATATGTCAGCCAGTTGATCATTGTTGTTATTATTGTTGTTGCTGTTGCTGTTATTGTTGTTGTTGTTGTTATGGCCATTGACAATGGCTGGCAAGTCTGTAATACAGTCGAAATGGTTAACAAAGATGTCTCAGTGAGTTCAAGAATATTAGCACAAAAGAATCTAAGTAACAAATAAAAAAACTATATATATTAACACACATGAATTGAATGGAAAAGTGAGTGTAGAAAGTGAGTGAGTTGTTGTTGTTGCTTGTTGTAGAAGGCATACCTAATTTCACCTCAATGACGTAAACAATGTAAAAGACAATAACAGCTGCCACAGCATACATGCCAGTTATTAGCCCCAATGTAAAGTCCATGCTAGACAGTTATTTCTATATATATCTGTATATTTAGATATACTATATGTCAATTGGGTATATTCACATTTATGAATAGACTGTCACATTTGTTTGTTATTGTTATTTTGTTAACACTCGGGAGTTTTTTTTTTGCTTTGTTTTATTTCTATTTGTCTTTTGTGCTGTTTCAATATTTATGTTTCGATTTTAATTAACGCAAATACAACAAATAATAAAACAAGTAAACAAACACAGACAGATACACACGCACATTTCTCTACAAACAATTAAATTACGCATACGCCGCATTGGCCAAAAAAAGTAGAGATATTTAAAGCTTGACTAAACGCTTGAATACAGTTGAATATAATTATATATATCTGTTTGTAACTAATATTCGCCTTTTCTTCTTCAGCTTCTTTCACATTTTCCGCTAATGTTTCTTATTTTGTTTTTTTTTTTTTTTGCGCTAAAACATAATTAATAATCACGCAGTTATCTATTTCTGCCTTAACAAAAGCCACTAAATTTCTTTATCGCTTCGTTTCGACGCCTCGCTGACATGTCTATTGTGTGTGAACCGTGTCTGTGTATCTCTCTCTCTGTGTGTATGTGTGTGTGTTTGTGTTTATCGCTTGAATGCCGTTAGTCATTGAGTTTTGCGCACAAAATGTCAAAGATTGAAATGTATCTGACTCGCTTTGCATATGCGACCGTCATTAATGAAGCAAAGCCGAAACTGAACCTTAACCGGCACAGATCATACCTAAATATATACTATATATATATAATATATGGTGCACATGTATATATTTATAGTGCCCAAGTGCGCTGTACAAGGTGCACAAGTCAAGTTCAGTTCAGAGTTCGGCTTACATTATAAAAAAAAAAAAAAAACAATGCCTAACATGTTTATGCCTTGTTTTTTTGCACTTGGCTAACTACGCTCCGGCTCACATATATGTATATGCAAGTCTATAGATGTATGTGTGTGTATATTTATATAAATTATATATTTTATGTCGTGGCATAAATTATTAGCGCATAATCTTCTTCGCTTTAAGCCATCATTAATATTGATTAGCATTCAACGAAATATTTTTCCTGCTATTTTGCTGAGGCCACGTTTCAAATTTAGCTTTGATTTTTGCTCATATTTTCATATACTTTTATACAATATATATATGTGTATATATTTTCAATATACAGGGTCAAGGTTGCCTACGCTGCTTTCTTAATAGAGTTCGAGCTTTTGTATGTGTGTGTGTGTGTTTCTGTTATCTGTTATCTGCACAATTCACAATTTACTCTTGCTTTGAATATATTTTTTTCTTTTTTTTTTTTTGTATATTATGCGTCTTTTCTTTTAGTTTGCTTGTTATCATTAACACTTTAGTTTTATAAATGTTTATTGCTTTTACTTTGTTGTCTTTCTTTTTCTTTCTCTCTTCTTTCTTTTAGTTCATTTTTCACCCGGCTTTTGGCTGTTCGGCGCGCGGCCAAGAAAACGTTGCGATCGGCGCGCTATGCGTCTGGCAACTGCTGCGAGCAGTCGACAGCCGCAGCTAACAGCGTCACACGCACACACACACACACACACACAAGCACACACAGGCACCTGCACACTCACACACCAATACATGCACACGCTCATCGATAGCTTTGTAATGGCATACAAACAGTTTTTGCTTTTGTTTATTTGAGGCATTTCGATATTCGCGCGCTTTGTGCGCCATGGAGAGAACTCCATGTAAGAATTGAGAACGGTTCTCATTGAACTGGAACTATGCCAAGTTCTTCTTTTTAAATGTATATCAAAACATTATTTATTGTCTTATGGGCATAAATTAATTTAATAGTTTTTATTACAACAGATCCGCAGGAATTTAAAGCTCTTAAGGAATTCTTTGAAATCTTTATTTATATTTAAGCGAATTCTATTAAATCGAAACGAAATCTACATATGTGAAGCTCTAGCTTCAGAAGGTT
This sequence comes from Drosophila navojoa, assembly GCF_001654015.2. The sequence goes on from NW_022045893.1 coordinate 7,492, forward strand.
ATTCTTTTCGAATGGTTTGATAAACTCACTGATGAACTCATTGAATGATTAAGTGAATAACTAACTAACGAAGTCGTTTAGCAAATGCATTACAGTTAGGCATCTATTTTAAGTGCTTTGCTAAATAAGTTGATTGATTGACTAACGTTGGACTAACAAACGAGGATTGATTGATTAAATCAATAAATAAAAACAAAGAAAATCGTATATATATACGGTATATAAAGATGATTCCTGATTATCTGATTGATTGACTGACTGATGAGCTTACAACAAAATCGTTCTACTAGTCGATGATTGACTAATGAAATAATGTTCTAGAAGGACTCTGCTCCCAGTTAGTATATAGCAGTGCAGTCAGTCTGATTAATTGCTTGACTAACAAACTAACTGTTTTCAATTGTAATTTCCAATTAACTGAAATTCTTCCAACTGGTGAATCAATTAAAATCGAATTAGAAAAAAGTGTATAATTTAGAAAATCAATTTACGCAATTCCACAGCTCTCCGTAAGAATTCTAGTAAAATTATTGAAAAACTCGTTTGTTTCCTGTGGCCGTAAACGGGTCTATATTAGTTGGGTTTTTGTACGATTCAAGCTTTGAAGTGATTGACATGTTTATATCATGCAATCATTGTGTGTTAGCGTGCCTCTAACTTATTACACTCAGCAAATGTATTTGATTTAGCAATTTGAAGGATGGGACAGACGAAAAACTTAAAACACAAAAACACAAACACAAATTGTAAGCGAAACACTCAGCAAATATGTTAAATGTTCGACTCGACCAGCCGTGTAAGTTGTCAATTTGCAGCTGTTATTGTTGCTGTGGCTCTGACTGTGGCTCTTGGCTTAAACCAGTTGGTGAGCAATGGCGGCGCACGTTGCGTATGATTTATGTGTGAGTATCTCGGCTTGTCATCTGGTTAAGGCCAACTGTTGCTACAATTCTGAAATGCTTATAAAATGTTGTGTACTTGTTGGTATTTCGAATAGAGCGAGAGCGAAAGAGAGAGAGAGAGAGAGAAAAGGTTTCTGCTTATCAGTTGCATATGCTTTGGCCTTATCACAACATGTGTGCCTGCGTGTATGTGTGTGTGTGTGTTGCTCTTATCAATGAGTGTTGACCGCGATTTTCGTTGCTCTTTGCTTTGTGTTTTAATTTGAGTTTAGTTTGTATTCAATAATTACTGATAGGCTCATAATCCATCTCTATATATTCATTGATTTCTATGACATTCTTACAAAATTACGTATACGCTCGGTTGTCTATTTATTCATGGTTTACTTCTGCGGAATTTTTTAAATATTACGTGTACGGATAGACGCACATACATACATAGATAAATGCATAAAGATAACAACGTGCGCTAATTATAGAGATACTAGAGTTTATTATTATTATTATTGTAGCCATGATTCATGCTGGATACGGGCAGGTTAAACAGGCACTACACAGCCGAGATTAGAGCGCAGTTATAGCAGTGGTAGTAGTAGTACGAGCATTACAGTTATGTTGTTCGAGCAGTGCCGGAAGAGAGCTACACGCAAGGACTTACCTCCTTTGTAGGCACGTGCGCACAAAGCGTTCTCCATATTGATAAACATATTGCTTAATTTCGCATGAAATTTATCAAACAGCTGCAGGTCTGTATGCAGTGCATTTTGTGTATGTGTATGTGTGTGTGTGAATGTGTGTTGTGTGTGTGTACATATATAAAGTATAATTAAATTTAACATTAAGTATGCAATGAATTTAGTTAAAAGCTTTGGCTGACCGCAAGGCATTTAAGCAAAGTATGCTCTGCCATTTGGTGGGCAGTTAGAAAAGTTGCAAATGCAAAAGCAAGGGTCTTATAAAAGACGTATTTAAGTCTTATTAAAACTAAAAATCCCTGCAAGTGTTTGTTCTAAAAATAATTATTGAATAAGTTTTAACCATCTTTTTACTTTATGGCGAGCTAAACAGAATTTATTTTCTGGTAAAATACTTTTACAGACCACTATGAATTCTTCCATTTTAATTTTAAGCTAATTTTTTCTACTTACACCCAGCTTTATAATAATTAAAGCACAATCCGCTAAAATAGACAATATTAGCTGCATAAAAGTTAGCTTTATTATTTGAAATATTTTGCTGCATACTTTTAGGTGCTTTGATATTTCACTTCGATCCATAGACTCGCCTGCCTCAGCTTCAATAACGAAATTGCACTGAAATTGTCTCTGAACGAGATATAAAAAAACTTGGTTCGTTGCCCTGAATCTGACTACACTATAAATGCGCACATGCAAAAGCTGTGTCTGCTCTCTGAACTGTCGAGTACAATTCCGACACGGGCAATATAGGCAGGCATATATGATCTCTATATATATGTATAGCATCTGTATGTACACAGCGAGCTGCTCATTTTTAATTCGCAGCAATTGAGGAAAATTTGCACTCGCGACAGATTGCATTTGCACTAATCAAATCTGAGCGAATCCCCGCGAAACCCATTTCGTATGCCATTCAGTTGAGTTGAGTCTACTTACAGTTCTCGCTCTTGGACAATTGACCGACTTTGATGTGATCGAGATTACCGCCGAGCATTTCCGCTACGATTTCCTCAACATATTCCCTAATCCTGCTGCGCTCATCCGCATTTATAGTCGAGTTCATGCCAACCTGACTGACGCTCTCGAACTCTGCAAAGAAAATGAAATTTAGCTATAAAATCTAGCCTTTTCTGCTGTTGTTGGCTTTTTGTGCTTACGCATCGAGCTGTCGGCGAGTTCGGAGCTGATGGGTATATAGATTTCGCTGCGTGCTCGCAATGGATAGACGAACTTTTGCTGATTGAAGGACATCTGCTCGGCCACCCAGGACGAAGTTTGCTCCAGCGACTGCTTCGAGCTGTGGCACAATTCGCACACCCATTGCGCTGCCTTGGGCAGCCAATTGGCGCACTTGATGCCGCGACACACCTGCTTGCCACACGTGCAACATGTGACAAAGCTATAGAAGGGGAGAGAGCGGGGAGAGAGATAACTTTAGACTGGCACTACTTAGAGCCAATTTACTACTCACTTTTTGGCACTGCTCAAATCCAATTCTGCACAGCAGACATTGCAGTTGGACTGCTCCTCGCTGGCTGTCGACTTCTTCGGCTTCTTATTGACTAATTTGCTACAAAAAAAAAAAAATAATAATAAAAATAAATAAGTAAAAATGAAATTTATTTAAATACATACATTAAAATGTTAGAAAGAAAATTTTTTTTAAAATTAATTCATTAGCAAATCTATAAAAACCTGTATCATTATTTAAAAAAAAAAATTAAATAAAATATACATAAATAAAATATCCATACATATAAATAAAATTACTTGAATTTTTGTATATATATTTTGTAAATTTATTATGTATAGTTATTTTAAATTATTTTTTATAAAAATGTAACAAAAGTATTTTTATTCTTCATTTATATATATAATTTTAATAATTATCTTTTTTTTTTTATTTTATGTTATTTATGTGTATTACTATATATATATCTTTTTATATCCTATTGAATTTACTTTTACTATTTATTAATATTTTTAAATTTAAAAATTATATATATTATTAATTAATTAAATTTTTGTTTTTTATAACCTTTTTTAAATTTTATTTTATACATATTTTACATATATTTCAGCAAAGATAAAAAATTATAATAAAATTAATAAGTTCAATTTATTATAACATTAAGTTTTTAACGAACTAGTTGAAATAGTGAATGAACTTCAAACCCTTTTTAATTTATTTAGCAGTTTAATAGAGTTTTAGCCTGTTTCCAATGAACAAAAGAAATGGGTAAGAAATGTATTATGTATTATGGACTCTCCCAAAAAAATGTTTCTCTACGTCAAGATTTTATGCAAATCGCGAGAATTGGGCTGAAGCCTTGAATATAATCCGGTAGATATTATTCTTGACACAATTCCGAGTTTTATATTTCTTCTGAGAATAGTTAAGTGAAATGCCTATTGAAATGTTACATATATGCATACATTTATATGTATGCATATCTTTGATTCAGATCTTTAGTTCCCTCAATTTATGCAAGAATATGTTTTAGAACGGCTTTGTCTAGCTTTAGACTCTTGATATCCATTCTTGACACAATTTTCGGCGTCTTCTTTGTTGTTGTTGTTGCTGTTTCTTACTTTCCTTTCTGCAGTGCTTCGCATTGAATATTTGTCTAAGTTTGTGACGCAGAATTTGAGATAACATACAAATTATTTGGCAAAAGGTTAAACAACTCTATGAAGGCTGCGTGTTGCTAATTTTTGTTTAATTTATAATTTTCTGCTTTGCCAGCATCTCTTTAATTAGTTAAGAAAAAATCAATATTTTAATGTGTTTTAAATATTTCCAAAACAAGTTCCAAGCGACCAAATCCAAACTGTAATTAAGATACTACTCAATCTCCATCTCTTTCTCCATCTCCATCTCCATCTCCTTCGAGTGACTATTGCATAAGGAAAAATGCGGAAGAAAAACCGTGGATAAACCCGTTTTGACCAGTGAAAAGTTATTTGGCAATTTTTCTATAAGCTACTGGAATATTCAATAATTTTTTATTTGGAATTATAACTTAGGACAGCTTACAACACGCTGAACCAGTTGTATAACAGTATAACAGTAGATATATATTTTGTTTATAACAATCACATATACATATTGATACATACAAGCAAACTAAAATTACATTTATTGCTACCTGTATAGGGTCTACGTATATTTATAGTATTGGATATTTGATAGCTTATGGGTTATATGTAAAGGTATTATGATTATTATGTCAGTCATTTACAATTTATGCAAATTTCTAGAAAAGAAAAAAAAAAAAGAGAAAATAAAAATAAAACAAATGCACGTAATTGAAACCGAATGCTCGAAAATGATTAAGTATATATACATACATATATACTTTTATATCTATATGTGTATATAATGTTAACAACGTGCACAAAATATTAACACAAATTTTTGTTTTTCTTCACTTATTTCTTTTGGAGTGTGTTTCAAGTGAATTGGCAGAAAATTTTGCAATTGTTTACATACAGACGCAAATGAAATCGAAACAGAAATTAAAAATCTATCGTCTAATTGGAGAAATTTCAGTCAAATACGAGACAATTGTCTATAGATATTGATGCTGTTGCTGCTGCTGCTGTTGTTGTTGTTGTTGTAGCAACTGCTGCTGACGCTGATGATAGCGTAGACGCCTGCGCGCCCAGTGCTCATAGTTATTTTCGAGATTCTCATAGTAGATATCCTCCTCCCCGAACTGGCCGCCCTCATCCCAGTCATCCTGATTGGGCGGCCGGCCAAAGATATGCGCACTGGTCGTTAGCTTCAGCAGCACCACCTCCATGGTGCAGGCCATGAAGAGGAAGGCGAAGACAGCGAAACTGATCGGTGTACAGAGCAATTTCTCCACTTGGCAGATTACACCGGACGTAAACAACATGCTGGCTAACGGGCTGGCCGTGTCTGTATAACGTAACTCCTATACTCGCTTCGCGTTGTTGTTTGCTGTTGTTGCTGTTGTTGTTGCTGTGGTTGATGTCGATTTCCTTTAACTTTTATTTAATTTGCTATTGAACTCTGGTATTGTTTTTTCAGTTTGCTTAATTTGGCACTGTGCTGCATGGCCGTATATTGTTTTGTATTTGATTTTACTATTTATTCGAACTCGAATTAACTACGAATTTTATTTTATCTATTTTATTCTATTTTTTTTTTTTATTCGTGGCGCGCTCCGACAACAACTTTCTCGCACAAGCTGTGGTTTTATTATGCGCAGTTCGCTTTGAGCGCGCCAGTCTAGCCAACAGCTGAGCGCGACAGCGACGTCGACGCACAAAGCTTATGCCGGTTTTCGCATAGAAAGCAAGAGAGGGACAGAGAGTGCGAGAGCGACAGTGGGAGAGTGGCACACGCGGCAACAGCGTGAGAGCGCGTGAGCGTGTGGATCGTTGAGAGAGTGAGAGTGAAGCAAACACAAACAAACATAAACGTTAAACATATGCGGATAGACGGGCATAGACAAGCGCGTTGATGACGTAAGAGCTTTATAGCGCCGTTGTTGTTGCAGTCATCGTTTTTTTTTATACCCTGAACCCATTGAAAATGGGAAATCAGGGTATAATGGTTT
>NW_022045893.1:22232-38063 GCF_001654015.2 Drosophila navojoa
GCTGTTGTTGCTGTTGCTGCTGCTGTTGCTGCTGTTGCTGCTGTTGCTGCTGTTGCTGCTGTTGCTGTTGTTGCTGTTGTTGCTGTTGTTGCTGTTGCTGCTGTGTTGCTGCTGCCTGCCATTGCGTCGGCGGCCATTGTTGTAGCTGTTGCTGCTTAATGAGTTGCTGTTACCGTTACTGTTGCTGCTGTCGTTATCGTTGTTGTTTCTTTTCTTCTTGTTGTTGCAGTTCACAGTTTGTTTTTGGTATTTGACGCTTTCGCTTCACTTGAACCCGCTTGACACACAAACGTTCACTTTTAATCAAAACATTTTTGCGCTAAGCCATTTCCGCACGCAGACACACACTGTACTCGAACTGTACAGTGAATGCAGGCTAACATGCACAAGCCAACACTCACTCACACACACACACGCACAAACAGTTTCAATTCGTTTGCCTGGGAACCGGCCGTAGGCGCCTCCGTCGCGCTGTCAAGTTCAGCGCTCAATGCGATTCTCCGCGCGCCACTTCTCAACACTGGTTTTGTGTTTTAGACACTTTTTGTTTAAATTCGTTGGCTTACTCGTTGTTTGGCTTGCTTTTGTCTCGATTCACGTATATTTTTCAGCTATTTTCATTCACTTGTCGCTCGGCGCACATTTTGTTAATTACGCTCGCATTTCGGCCATTGTCTTGGCCTTTTACCAGCGCCCATTTGCCTTATCAGCCGCAGCGATATACAAATTTTTCACTCTTGTTTGTGCGGAGGGGCGTGTGCTCCACAAACAGCTCGTGCGTTTGTCGTATTTGGTACTGCAAGCAGAACGAGAGAAGTTTATATAGATGAGAACGACTAAACAATGCTCTATTCTAGGTGCTGGGAGAAAGTTGATTTGTTATCTATACTAGTGTGAAGTTGTGAGACCAGGGCTTACATATCTGAAAAGATTTGAATCTATATATTTGGAAAATATACGTATATATTTATCTTAACTACATATAAATAATTCAGAAATATTAAGTAAAATTCAAACATATAACCTCAAAATTTTATATGTAGATATTGTTTATATTTTATATACATACACAGTATATATAAAACTTAAATTAAATAAAATGTACAACAGTGCCATCATTTAGTCTATATTTATTATATAGATAGCTATTCGTTATGTATTGATTTATATTTAACTTTAACATTTATGTGTGCCTTAGTAAACCTGTTTATTTGCTTTCTTAATGTTTTAAGGCTTGGTGCAAATTTTGATAAAAACTGCAATTTCTGATTATTATTATTGATTATGACTATATATATAGATAGGTACATATAGCCTATACATATTCAACTTTAAAAGCAAGCAAAACAGACACAAATTTGCTGATTCGAAACGATGACTAAACACTCAGAAAACTCATTAGATCAAGAATGTGTGTTGTATGCGATAAAGCAGTATTTATAGTCGAGTAAGAATACTGTATATGTCATATACTATATATATATATGTTAGTTAGAGTTTCGCAGTTCAGACCTCATATTTTATAGATATGATAGAAAACTTGCTTAAACTGTATCGCCAGCTAATATACCCATTTCCCAACAAAACTTTTTATTTATATCAAGAGTTCAGTAAGCAGTAGTGCAAGCTAATATACCCATCTCACAGACCAAGCAGTGTGTACCACATAATCCATAGCTACGCCTAAGATCTAATGAAACGAAATGATAGCTACAAGCCAATATACTCCGTTTCACCTGTTGCACAGCGTATGTTGCGTATATGAAATCTTTATTTTGGGTTTACTTTATGGGCACAATAAACAAGCCGCGTTTATTGTGCCTGCAGATAAGATGTTCAAAGACCTCGCCCCACGTCTATATGTAACTGCAGCAGCAGCTGCTGCTTCGCTTTGAAGGCAAACGATTCTACAGCTACAGCGAATCGGAAACTAAAGAGCAGAGAAGACAACGCCACACACATACATACATACATACATACATACATAAGTATATGTACTATATAATTTCTGAATGATATGCCAGCGGAGTCTTTTGGCTGCACGCTTAAATATGTAAATTGCCAAGACCTAGACAGGCACGTAGCCGCATTTGGTAATTTCATTTAATGCACTGCCATCGATTTGCATAGTGGGGACTCTAGAAAGGTGCGGGGCTATGCGCCAGCGGGAGGGGGCGCTTAAACGATAACAACAAAAACAACAGCGACAGCAACAGCTTGAAAAACAGGCCCTAAGCATCGAAAGAAAGCTGCTCAACTAATCTCCTCAAGCGCCGCTTGCTCATCAAGACAAACACATAGAGGGACTGTCAGTCGGAGAGATATTGAGAGGTAGTGAGAAAGAGAAATAGAGAGGAAGAGAGAGAGAGAGGCGGGTGGGGGAGTGAGACAATACCTGTCCATAACTATATTGAAAGACAACCCCCTGGGGCGGCCAAGCAACCCAGTCAAGAAAAGATTTGCAAATCCAAAAAATTAAAAAAAGAAAAAGACAAACACAGAAAAGTTGAAGAAAAAAGCAAATTCAAAGAGAAATTCTAAGACAAAGGCAGCGAGTGAAGTTTGACAAGTTCTGAGCAACAAAAATTAAATAAAATAAAAAAAAAAAACAAAAAAAAGAAATAAAAATAATAATAATAATAATTTATTAGGGCTAGGAATAAAACAAAATAAAATATGGATTGGAACCCATAGCACAAATAATAAGTAATTGAAAAAATCCTAGGTACTCAAACATTGTATTAACCTCTCTGGGTCAGATTACATATTATATATATTATTCATATTCCTTCCAGAATTATGCTAGAGCAGATTATAAATGCGTTGTGAAAACATTTAAAGCACAAAATCGGTCAGCTATTTATTTTATAGTACAAATATTCACTTAAAAGGCATATGATAATAACTTACTAATGTCAAGCCGATTATAATTGACACGAAAATCCATAAACGAAACTTTAGCAAAAGAAGGTCTAAGCACAAATCTTGCCAAAAAGCCGCTATGAAATTAATCAAATAATTAAGACTATTTTTAGACCTCGAAACACACTGAGCATGGAAAATTCGAGCCATAATGGCTAGAGCGTGTTTTCACTAATTAAACTTTAATTATTTAAATATGTCTTTTGGACAATTTTGCTTTCTGTTGCCGTGGGGCAACAATTTCTAGAGCTCGCCTCGCTGCCGGTGTAGAATAGTTAAGGCAGTTAAATGGATGACATGAAATGCCAGAGACTTCAGTTCAGTTGATGATGATAATGATAATGATGATGATAATAATGATGCTGGCAATGATGATGATGATGTTGGCCAGTTGCAGATACACTTTGTAGCTGTATCTGTGACTGACGAAGCATTAAACGAGCGCGAGATGCGAACAAAACAAGACGAAGATTTTTGTATCGCATTTCCAGACAACGGGACACAAGACATACTAAGAGACTGAGAGACAAATAGACAGAGAGTGAGAGAGACAAAGAGACTGACAGACGCACTTGTTGATTGTTTTTTTTTCGAGTCAGTTGTTGTTGTTGTTGTTGTCCCCAAAGCATTTCTAATGCTTAAGTTCACTTGTCTTTTTTGGCTTGCATACTGGCCGCTGGGCAGCTATACGAAATTCCGTGTGTTTATGTGTGTGCGTGTGTCAGGTGAAAACAACGGCTTTGCCTGTGAATGGGACTTTTGGGCGGATTTGCGTTATAGAAATGCAACAAAGAGAAATAGAAACGAATCGCATGATATGCAATTTTGTGTGCATGATTAAAAATGCATTTACCCAGTTTTCGAATACACTAACAAAGAGGGGGATGGAGGAGGAGCGAGCGGGAGGAAGTATTGCCATTATGTAAGGGCATATGTATGCAAAGGAGGAAGGAGCACAGATCTACTGACTATACTATACTGACTATATATATGCAACTATATCGGGGAGAGTATTCATACTTGGAATTCAGATTTCTAGATTTACTATAGAATTATGTCTTCAATTTTGAATAAAAGCAGAAAAGACATTGTTCTTAAGAGTATATATATTGCGGACTGAGACTATTTGCTATAAATTATAAATTTTGATATGAAACTATTGCAAATTTGTTTAATATATGCAGGAAAACCTATTCAGAAATATATTATAATTCACTACGTTAACAAACGGTTAGTAGGTAAGGGTATACAATAGTCAACTATATACATTTATTTAGTCAAAAAAGACTATATATACTTTGCATATATATTCTAATTTGACAAGTCAGCAGCTTGCTAACTTATGTAAGAATGTATTGGTAAGGGTATTTGAAGGTCGGGCTGCACAAAGACTAGCTGCTGACTTTAACTTAAATGAATAGAGTATTATGGCATGCAGTTCGTATGCAAATTGACGGCGGCTTTTAGATATATTCAGCAGCAGCTCTTTGTCATAATGATAATCAAAATATGAATATACTTTTGTGGTAAGGGTATTCAAGCCTCGGCTACACACACTGGATTAAATGCATGTCTGCATTTTTGATTTATCCAAAGAAGATTAGTTATATAAAGCAAGGCTACCTCTCGTACTAGTAATTGATTAAAAAAAAAAAATCAGATCAGCTGCTCATTGCTCAATGGCAACTGTTGCTGCTGTCGCTGCTGCTGCTGTTGCTGCTGCTGCTGCTGTCGCTTCTGCTGCTGTTGCTGCTGTCGCTGCTGCTGCTGCTCGTGCTGGTGTTGCTGGTTACGTGTTGACTGTATCTAGAGTTGAGAGATTTGTGCAACATTCTCACACAATTGTTTCGCATTGCATGTCGCTTTAAGCGGTTACAGTAACTAATTTGATAATTAATTAAACAATGACAGCGATTCCAAATGCAATTGGGTCAACAGCAAAGCGAAAAGGGGCCAGACGGATATCAAGAGCTAACAACATACAGTATTAGTTATAGGCGAGCAATTACAGCAGTACACATTTGCATAGGCAGACACGGGTACAACAACAATTAGTTAATCAAGCCGGCAAACGCTAACAGCAGTACAGTGAATACACGCCGCAACGAACAGCTGGCCCAAGCAGCAAATTGCAAGACAATGAAAACAGAAATTTAGATAAGTTTTACATTCATTAAAGCCCTCAGAGATTTGATGATTAAGAGCGTAAACACTCTCTAAGTGGGATTTGAGTCGCGAGCTAAAACCTAAGTGATGTGTTGATAAATTCCAAGCACATGTTGAAAATGTTTAAAATGCCAGATAAACAGTTGTTGTTGTTGGGAGTGAGACATTTTCTTTTCAAATTTAGTTTATGCTGTTTAAAGCTTTGATTGTATTGCTCGTCTAGTGTTGCATACATTAAAAATCTCGGGAGAGTTATTGTAGAACTCCGAAAACAAAGTTATTTGTGCGCTCTGTGTTTAATTTTATACAAAATTCTAATATTCTTTAAAAGATGTTCAGTCCAAAGAGCGAGTGCTAATTATACGAATTTCGATAGACTTCTTAATGATTGTTGTTCGTTAATGGAGCTTTCACTGTACGCGCAATTAGTTAACAAGCCGGCTAAGTACACAGTGTGTATGTGTGTGTGTTTGTGTGTGTTCAGTGTGTATGCAAATGTATTGGTTAGTCAACGCCGCGGGCAATCGGTTAATTAATATTTGGACGAATAGATTTTGCACAGGCAGATGATCGATGCTGCGGCTGGAGATTGATGTGGATGTGTGAAAGGGAAATCTTGGTATTAATTACACGCAGATGTATCAATAAAACTTTTACTAACAGCCTCACATATGTCCGCTGCTCTCTCACTCTACATACCTCCCTCTCTCTCTCTCTCTTTGTTTTTCTCTGCCCAGCTGAGCTGTTGCTTCTATGAAAAAAAAAGGCTAATGAAACAACAACAATTGCAGCTGAAAGCCGCTTTTAGACGGCCAAAAACGAACTAACGGAAGCTGGTAACGTCTTTGGCCGCGTCTCCGTTGCCACTTGGCTCTAAAATATTGTTAACTGATGCTGGCCAATTGGTTTTGCTTTCTGCTTTGCTGCTGTTACTTAAGTAATTTTAGTTTTGCTGTACGTAAAAGTTGTTTTCATCAGAGAAAAACAGAGTCGAAAAAATATCAATCGATCAGCGGAAGCAATTTCAGCTCTCTTTTCCGCTTTGAAGTTTTCTTGTTTGTTGTTGTTTGTTGTTGTTTTCTTTTTTTTTCCCACACCCAAAACACAGGGTTGCATTTTAATGCAATGCTAAATGCTCATGACATTGACACTTGTCTCCTGCTTCCCCTTCGTCTGTGCGACTGTCCCTGTCCCTTTTGCACTTGCATGCGCCCCGTTGACACTTTTCGTCATTTTATTTTATGCGCTCATTTCTTTTTTTTTTTTTTTTTTTTTTTTGCGCTCTTTTTTTTTTTTTTTTTTTTTTTTTTTGTGTCTGCTTTGCGCATGAGTCGCTTGTTTTAGTTTAGCACTGACATATCGCACGCTCCAGTGACCCACTAGGAGAATGCACTAAACAAACACTAACACACACACACGCACATTCATAGGCATCTATATATAGACAGCTGCACGCAGGCTTTAAGGTCTAGGGCTTGCTCCCTCGCTGTCCCTGAGCCCTTTTTTTTTTTATTTTTATCACCAGCTTCGAGTGCTGCTGCTGCTGTTGTTGTTGTTGCTGCGCTTGAACGATTTTAATTTCAGCTAAGGTTCACTTATCATTGCTTATTGCACGACACGTTTGAAGCTATTGTTTTACACCAGCAACAACAAATTGACTTAAATATAATATGAATACTATGAATACTATGAATAATAATAATAATAATAATAACAGTAACAACAATAACAAAACGAACATTGATACGTTATTTGAATGCCGCTCTGCTCTGCTCTGCTCTACTCAGCCGTTGCGTGAGCGCCGCGCAAACGTTGAAACGCGAATGAGAGCCGTCAACGTCGACGCTGTCAAGTCGAGCTTTGTTTCGTCGTCGTCGTCGTCGCTGCTGCTGCGCAGCCGCTGCTCGTTGAGCGCGCGAACTCTCTTTCTCTCTCCCACTGTCCGTTCGATTGGCTGTTCTGCTGCCGCGCTCAACAGCTGGCTGCGAATGAACGAAACAACAAGAACTACGAAATTAGCGGCAAATTTTAATTCTGGTTTTTTTGATTAGGGGCCCAAAAGAAGTTTAAGGCCAAGGGGCTGCTGCTAGGGGTAGCTTTAACCAGTTTTTGCAATACAATTCAAGGGCAACACACGACTTCCTATACTACTGCCTCTCCTCTCTCACTCTCTTCTACTCTCTTTTACTCTCTTCTAAATTGCGAACTGTTTGGTCACACGACCAAACTTTATTTAGTATGCCATAAGGAAGCGACATAAAAGGGAAGTGCAAATATAAGCAAAAAAAAACAAAGAAACTAAAAATAACAGAGAACCATAAACACACAAACTCATTCGTATTCGGTTACACAAGTTCAGTTAGTCGAAGAAGCTTTGCTTCGAAATGGGCGTTGTTTATGGGTCGGTCAAATGAATCGGGAAATGCCCTACGCCAAATGCCGAGTCCAAGCTGTAAGCCAAAGCATGCAAATACCAAGCGCAGCGACATGCACGGAATAGGAAGCGTTTGGCTACCTATGAAAGACATTTGATACGTCTGTCAGCCGGACCAACAATAGCGACAGCACCAACAACAACAACAACAACTGCCACGGTGATATTCACAGTCCGTCACACACACACACACATACATACATACATACATACATATGAGCTCTGCCTGCGTTTATGTTTTCTTCGTCGTTTTTAAATTTTTCTTCTATTTTGTGTGTTTTTATGTACTTTTAACGTCTGTCTTTTGTCTCGCTCTCTTTGTCTTTCTCCTCCTGCTGCTGCTGCTGCTGCTGCTCTCTCCTCGGCTCCTTCCGCTGCCTGTGCTGCTGGTCAACAGCTTCGGCGCATTGCACCTGACACACTCGCCGACTGAGACGTCGCGGCGCGCCGGCTGCGACACGACAGCGCCTGAGACCCACTCTGCGGCATCTCAGTATTTGGTCATATTTTCGACCATATTTTCCGCTCACTTTTTTCGTATCGTATTCGTATTGATATTGGAATTTGCTGTTTGCTAGTTTTTTTTCATATGCCATAAGCGCCGTTGTTTAAAGCCTGACTAATGGCTGGGCAAAGTAACGCATTATCATCCCCCTGGCCAAGTCATCATGGAATGCAAAAGCACTCGATTCACAGTTAAGCTAGAAGCGTACATGAGATATAAAAATCAGCAGCAACAGCAACAGCAACATCAGCAACAACAACCATAAACAGTTGGCATTCTTATCAAATGAATCTTGTGAATTCTTTTGCAGCTGTTGACACGCGATTTTGACTTATAACAAAAGAAGAAAACAATGCAATGCAAAAAAGTTGTGCTAGATCTTTACATCGATCGACAGAATTTGCTTAGCCAATAACAAAATTTTGATGGGAGAAAGTCATTTAGCAACCACTTTCGATGCTGTTTCTTCTTTATGTTTATTTTTGGGTGGTATCACTTGATAGCCAAAGCGAATTTCCTGAGTTGCTAGCGTGAGAATTTGGTCAAAAAGGTGTGGCCAATAATTTGGACATCTCTGAATTTTTGATTGGCATAGACTACCATAAACCATTAGTAGTAGCATAAAAATTGAACATATGACATAAAGTATGCGTATAAGTATGAGTATAAATGAATTGGTTAATTTATTTATTTTGGTTAGCTCATATGGGTTCAAGCAGGCAAAAGAATTCAGATTATCATTATAAAAACAAGCTAAAACGATTTTTTTTTTCATTCCCCTTTAACAACTTAAGAATTGAAGAACAAAAGCTTACTCCGTGAGTACATTTGAGTTATTTGGGTATTTGCGCAGATTATCTGGGATATAATTTATGGCATCATATTGAAGCGGCGATAAATTTGCCTGCGGCAAAGGCAGCAACAAGTGCGAGCAGGCCAAATGGTTAACATGGCACACCCTGTGAACGTGCGAAATTCACTGCATACTTTCAGGCGGCGCATTGAATGAGCTTTTTTATGGACAGCGCTAAAATGTACTCTGATTTTGCATTCAGGTAAACAAATAATCAAACAAAACAAAATATCAAAAGACTTCAAGCAATACTCATTGACTAATTAAATATAGTAAAACCGCTAGCCGCTCTTCAGTTGTTGTTTGTAACTGCGCATTGGCGAAACTGAGAGACAGAGAGCGACAGCATCCACAGCATCCAAGACAGCTGTTGTGTGGAACCTAAGCAGGTCCTATAAAATGGCCAAAGGCAACGCGATTTGCAGTAGTCCTGTTCAGCGTGTGCCACAAACTGTTTGCAACAGCAACAGCAGCAACAGCAGCAGCAGCAAATGATAATATAGACAAATTTAAGGACAATTAAAGTGTTTCTGCAGTTCCTGTGCAAACGGCAAGCAAAGACAAAGAAAAGGCGCCGCGTAATTGTGAATTACATTTCAATTGTGAGTGTGAGTGTGAGCGCTGCTGCAGAGCAGCGCCTTTTCATTCGCTATTTATACAAGAAATACAAATTTCATTCTCATTCAAATAAAAGTGGCGCGACAGCCCGTATAACTTACGCACGCACGCATACGCACACATGCACACACACACGCACACGCAAGCTCACTCATACACTTAAATACCTGTGCTGGCATTTTAGCGCGCTTTTGTGTGCTGCTGCGACAGCATCAACTAACGGGGTAAGTTAAGTGTGTTGCCTGCCTCTCTCTCCGGCTCCCTCTCTCTCTCACTCTATCTCACTCTCCTGAGTGCTTTGCATATCATTTGCTTGCAATTAAACTCAATTGCATTAATTGCACACGCGCCTCTTATACTCTGCCAGCTGTTCAAATAGAAGACAAATTTAAATCTCAAATAATGACTAACAAGCGAGCAAGAGCAAGACGAAAAATAAACACGTGCATTTTTTGTTGTTGACTCAAGTCAAACAAAAAACTAAAATCCATAAATTGATTTTTTGCTGCATGCATCATTTCATATGTTTCGCCTTAGTTTGGCGTTATATTTAGAACGAGATTAAGAAGCAGCACAAGCCATTGCAGTTTTCCAGGTGTCGTCTTGCTAAGCAGCGCCCAAAAGCCCACTCAAAAGGCGACGCTAGACAATTGGCAAAAGCACACTAACACACGCACACACACAAACGAAACCGGTTGCTGACTTCGTGCATGTATGTGTGCGTGTGCGTGTCTGTTCTCCCTTTTCACACTCAGGCATACTTACGGCTGATTGTTGACGAGTCGCTACTACTATGAAAAGCTTCACACAAAGTCCGTTGTCCATGTGTGTGTGTGTGTGCGTGTCTGTGCTAGCGCTCGCAGCATTTCTCTGTCTGTGTGCGTGTGTTTTGTCTATGGCGTGAATTTTGTGACGCAATGCTTGGAGGTTTTTGAACTGAAGTACTTTCAAGCGCACGGATACTCTTCGCTTTTAACTCGCTCTCTTACTCTCGCTCTCGCTCCTGCTCTCTCTCTCTTTACGTCTATTCGTGCTGTGCTCTTGCTAAACACTTTAAAGCGCTTTAAATAAGCTTCAATCAACAGGAAGGAAGCAAATGGGAAGCGTTCACGAAATTGCATGCGTAAAACTAACTGTAAAAGTACAAGTTTTGCTTTCTTTGACACGTACACTTGAAGAAGAAAGATGAAGTTGTAAATGCTGTAGGTTAAGCAAGTTGCACTTTTTGTGTTCTTACGCTGCAAAAGGGAGGTGGAGGAGGTAAAGTTCTGAATAGTTTTAGTTTGCTGAAAGAATTTATGTTGCAGGTATGTCTTATAAGTGGCCGCTAAAATTGTAAAATAAATAAAGCAAGAAATAAAAAATTATACGTAAAATTGGAAAAAATATATATAAAAATATATATATCTTGTTTTTTTCTTATCTCATTTCTCGCAGTGCATTTAAACAGCACTTGCTGTAATAAGATACAATTGCATTGCTAACATATTGATTGAACTTTGCAACTAGGGCACTTCCTGCTGAGAGCCAGAGCCGTCCTTTCAAACTCCTCCATACCAACGCTAAGTCCCCTGACAGCAGGCAGCTTGCTTTACTTTTAGCCAGAGATAAATAAACTACCTTACAATGTTATCAATTAGGATACGCTCGACTGCAGCGTGCAATCCATTCAGTGATTACAGCAAAATCTCTGCAACAACAACAATAAGCAAGAAACCGCCAAAAAAGGAAATAAGAAAAAAAAAACTAACGAGCTGCACATAAATAACAATAGGAAAGGCGACGCTGCAGCCAAAAGCCACAATAAAAGTTCACAGCAGAAAATGTGAAAAATGTGCTCGATAAGAGCAAGAAAAACAACAGCTCAGGAGGAGGGAGGGGAGGGATTGGGAGGCAGACAGAATGCAGCTCAAGAGTGAACTGCCATTGAAGTTAATTACAAAATGTCCAATTAGGAAACTGACAACGCCAGCAAAATGGCAAAATGGCGGCCATCAAATGCAAAAGCAGCGCAATTAAAAATCCATCTGACCAGGCCAACACGAATGGCCAAGCCACCAAAAACCAAAAAGCCAGAAAGCAAAGCAAAGCACAAAAAAAAAACCGAGAAAACTGCTAACTAATCGAGATGCTCGCATATGAAATGAATGCGGCACACTCATGCGGCAGCAACAACAATAAGAGCAATCGCAGCAGCAGCGGCTGCAGCAGCACTAGAATTGCATAATAAGAATGGTCTGTGAATGGTCTGAGCAGTGACTAGAACGAAATGGTAGCAGCACAATGATCAACTAAAAGATATCCTGTAAAGAGGTGGATGAGCTTACTTTGCTGAAGAGAGCTGCCAGAAAACCTTTCTTAGACTAATAGGATTTTCTGTGAAAGATCTCAGCAGTTGCTGGAACGATATGTGAGCCTTGATCAATGATCAACTAACAGATATCCTGTAGAGAGATGAATGGAAATCCATTTTGATATAATGATGTAGTGCTGCCGAGAGAAGCCTAGCATAATATGGTCTGTAAATGGTCTGAGCAGTCACTGAAAGGAAATGTGAATGTGCAAAGAGTCCTGCAATGATCAACTACAAAATATCATAGAAAAAGATGTAAATAATTTACATTTAATAAATAGAATAAGTTCTGCAGTATCCTAAAGCTATTGTTAGATCACATTTGCAAATTCAAGCGATAATTTCGAATAGGATGTGGACAAATTCGAGGCTCAACTTAAAGATATCCTGTATAAAATTGACTACAACTGCACTAAAGGGAAACCTAAAAGTACGCTTAAATATGCTTGCACTTAAGGAGGTCTTAGCTTAGCTCTACGTAGGCGAACAGTCCCTTCTATAGTATTGTTTGTACATAAAAAGTTCACAGTAAAGATGAGAAATCAACTTTTGGATAAACAAAACTTTCAAGTTTTAGTGGACAATGCTTTGGCACAGAGCTTTAATTTCGAATGTCGTTTTGTGTTTGTTCTGCGGAACTTTGATTTCCAGAGTGAAACCAACTTGTCTGGTATTTCCAAAGATAACAAAATTAGTCTGAAAACGCAATTTACAAACACAAATTCGACTAAGCTAATTCAATTCAAATTATATGACGAGCAAGATAAGTTGATTGCCAGACATTGCATGACGTGTGGCTTTGTTTGCTTTGATTAGATTGAGAGAGCGAGAGAGAGAGAGAGAGAGAGAGAGAGAGAAAGGGAGAGATAATATATGAACTAGCTGCATAGCAGATAATAGTTCTCAGTAGAGCTGACTGGAATAACTCATTTGTTAACAGAATTACTCATATATATGTATATACATATATCATAAATTTCAATAAATACTTTTTATTTATCCCACCCATATATCATTTTTTATGATATCATATTACAGTCTCCATTACAATTTTAACAAAAAGCGAACGAC
Organism: Drosophila navojoa; assembly: GCF_001654015.2. The sequence continues at coordinate 35,155 of NW_022045893.1, forward strand.
ATCCTGCTGCCGCCTGCTGTGAATGATAATTGCTGCAAATTTCTGAATCTTTTGAAAAGTTTCTTTATTTAATTTTTTTTTTTAACAAATGAAATGAAATTTATTTGGCAATTAATCTAGCTTAACTGCCCACAGTGAGGCGTGGTAAGGCGCACAATTCTCGCTACTCATTTCATTATATTTTTGTTCCTTTTTTAATTAATAAATAAATGTTGCGGAAATTATGTCACATTCAAGTGGGCGCCGCCACGCCCCACCCAGCGCAGCAGCGCCTCCATAATTATGCGATTTGCCGGAGCTTAAGAGGCGCTTGACAAATGCGTGTTGCGGTAATCGCCGTTGAAATTACGCCGCAGGCAAAGCAGCTACTCCACATCCTTGGGCAATGCCGCAGATTTCACAACGAGAGTCATTAATGTGACGACTGCTAAGCGGGAGTGAAGCGGATGATGGGCTGACATATACCTTATCAAGTGGAGTGAAGATAAAGAACTGAATGATAGGTAATCTCAAGATCTTAAGCTAGATCTTCCGATGCCTTTTTGTTCTATTCCAATTTCACTCTCTTTAAGATATATTATATTTATATATGTACATACTTCATGCTGTAAATTTCTATTTAATATTAACCTATGTCTTAAGCCCGTTACTCATTGGCAATGGCAAATCAGTTTATAATGTTTTGTTTGCCAGTTAGAGTATCTGCCAGTCGAGCACTTCCCACAAAAGCAGCTAACAGTCTGCCTATGCGCTGTCCGCAGGGCATACAAAGTGGTAAAACTCACAGCTATAAAAACCTCTATAAATAATTCATATTTATATGCAAATTATGCACACATACATACTTATATATATATATATATATATATATATATACATATATCAATATATATCTATAGGCTCATATAAAAGTAATTTTAGCTGATTGAGAATGGGAATCACTTAGAATTCGACGGAAGCAACTTCCGTTAGGAAATATGATGAAATATCCTGGCTTAAGTTAATGCTACGAACGAGCGGCAAAGAGGGAAAAAAACAAAATTGTTGCCAGGAGTAATTTAAACAAATTGTTGGCATTAATAATTGAGCAACAGTTTAAGGCGAAAACTGTTGCTGTTGCTGTTGCTGTTGCTGCAGTTCCTTAGCTCTACTTTCACTTCATCATCATCCTCTTCTTCTTCTTCTTGTCTTGCTGCTGCTGCTGCTGCTGTTGTTGTTGTTGTTGCCTTTGGCAAGGTCCTAACTAATTGGTCGCTAGCTTTTGCTCATTCTCAGCCAATTGCCCGATGGGCGCTGCACAGCGACGACAAATTGCATTTGGAATTCATGTGAGATTGAAATCGAGAACAAAGCGCCACACACACACACACACACACACACACACATGCACACGCACGCTTGACCAGCGGCCAAGTGGCATGCAACGGCCATGAGTGGCAAAGTGCGAAAATGGAAAGTGCATGGGAAATGTGGCAATCAGGATGAGACGTTCGCTTTGGCTGCCAAAGCTCTGCACGCTTAATGAGCTCAGCTCTTCAGGCGGGCGCACGCTCGTGTGTTTTAGTAAACATTAAAATGATTAACGGTGAATGCCACACACAGACACAGACACAGGCACATATACTAGAGTTGCTTTGAGTATGCATTATCCATTACCCCTTTATATCCATTAGTTCTTAACTGAAAGTAAAGATCTGCTAATTATCTCCTTTACATATTCTTATATGAGATACATCACTTAACTCTATACTGAGTTGAAAACATATGATAGAACCCTAATTGTATATTAAACATAAATACTTAGTATATATGCCCTTTATCTTATCAGCAATTCAGTTACTTTGTATTAAGAGCAATACATATAGATTGATGAGTTTATATATAAGCTCTCAAGTAGCTGTTAATATTTACTCAGATAAGATAAGATCACAGGTATAAGAAAAGTTTATAAATAATACGATAACATATATATATAACACCTGTAATACACAGCTGTATAACTTTTTTATATATTATAACAATAAAAGCCATGAGAAATATTATGGAACAATTGAAAGTATTTTAGAACGAGGCCAACGACTGCATAAACTTGAATTAAACTCTGCCTGATAAATCTTCAGATCTTAACTAGCTTTAAAAAAAAATTGTAGAGCTCCAATGTTTTCATTGGAATAAGAGAAGAAGAAGAAGAAAAGTAATTTATTTATTTTTATTATATAGAATAATTAATTTTCTACGAAATGTTCTTCAAAGAAACAAAATTTTAATCGAAGTAATATTAATAAATAGTATTATTATTTATATTTATTATACAATTATATATGTATGTATATCAGAATAAATCAAGCCTATTTAATACGCCAATTTATATATATATAATATTAATATTGTATTAAAGATACTATAATTATTATTAATTATTATTATTATGATTATATTTACACAATGCTTTGAAAGTTTTTACCTCAAGTACTGCAAAATGTCATCATTAAGCAGACTTTCCTGTTTGCAACTAGAGAAGACTAATAATAGATAATTATACAATTAGAAAAAACTCCCTCTGGCAAACACACACAATAGATAATAAGTGCCTAGCACTAGGGAAGGTTTAGTCTCTATAATAAGGCAGCTGCAGGTGATTTGCATGCCAAATAGTTGGGTAGATAAATAGTTCGAATGGGATTTTTACCCAGACAGGTTAGATAATAGATAGATAGATTCTATGCATATAAGTATTGACCAAGTTTATGAGAGTGGGCTACACTAGAACCAGTTAATTGAAGCACATACGTGTGCAATATGGCAAGAAAACGTGACTGATTTAAATAAGAGCTAGAGGGAAGAGAGAGGGTGTTAGAGGGAGAGTGAGAGAGAGAGAGAGAGAGAGAGAGAGAGAGAGAGAGAGAGAG
>NW_022045893.1:38073-91152 GCF_001654015.2 Drosophila navojoa
AGAGGGAGAGAGAGAGAGAGAGAGAGAGAGAGAGAGAGAGAGAGAGAGTGGGGGTACTTTACGCTTGTCTGGTTGCTAAACGTCGAGTGATGCAGACTAATATCTATGATGAAGCAATAATGATTTAATCTAAACTATATATATGTATATAATGAATGACTTTATCTGCCGATTTCATTATCTGTTATTTTTTTTTGCTGCACGAAATTTCGCATGGGGCTCAGCCCATATACATACAAAGTACACATTGATTAGTCTAGCTCTTGAGTTATGGGCAGATAACCGGTGCAGGGGCGTGCCACAAAAGGGGGGCGGCCACGGAAGGTTTATGGGAACACATGTGGATGATTTGCATTATAAATAATAAAGTATAACAATTTGACTTAATCGAATAATGACCCCCACTTGGGGCTGAGCAGAACGTGAACAAAAAAGATGCGGACTTTGTCTGCCTCGAGTGTTTCACGGAAATTCCATCAAATTATTCAATCAAATAAACCAAAACAAAACGAAAAATAAGAAAAAAGTGCTTCGGGAAGAGACGTGACAATTGACAGGTGAAGAGGGAGAGTGGAATAAAGAGAGTGAGAGAGAGAGAGAGAGATAGAGAGAGAGAACTGGGGGGAATTACACGTGTTTTAAGTGTATCGAAGTTGTTGCTTAAGTAAGCTCGCGATAAAATGGAATATACGATATATAAAGAACGAGCGAGGAAGCAGCAGACGAAACATTTTACAGCTGCAATTCGATGGTGGCGTGAATCAACATATCTGTGCTACAGTGAGCGCTGGCTAAGTGCGCTCAACCAAGTTTAGTGACGGCGCAGCTGCAGCCAGGGCGAGGTTCCACTGTACAATCGGGCAAAAATGGGAACATCTTTTGCATAATTGCATATGGAGATATGGATATATGGTTGATTGTGCATACCTATAACGGTAAACACATTAAATGCATAATGACCAATGCTGCCACAGTGCTGGCACAAAGTATGCAAACCAATCTGCAAAGTTAAATAAATATTGCGTATAAAATCACGGGATGTAAAGAGAAATTACATCGAGTCCATGCAATTAATTGCACCGAAAGTTTGACAGCTTTAAAACCCGTTACGCTGTCAATGCAATTAATGGAGAGCTTTCAACTTTCGGCTTGCGACTTCACTCACAATTAATTGTATTTGTTTTCTTTCCAATTAAAACTTAAAGTCCATGGCAATTGAAATGCAGCTTAAAGAGTTGAGGTTTACTATTTGATTAAAATTAAATTGTATTAATTTATATATTTATAGTTATATGTATTTATTATTTATAAATTTATTTATATTTATTTATTTATATATTTGATTTTATTTTTTATTGATTTATTAATTTATATATTTATGTATGTATTTATTATTAATTAATTTATTTATATTTATTTATTTATATTTTTGATTTTATTTTTTAATTAATTTATATTTATTAATTTATATATTTGATTTTATTTTTAATTGATTTATTAATTTATATATTTATGTATGTATTTATTATTTATTAATATTTATTTATTTATATATTTGATTTTTTTTTATTGATTTATTGATTTATTAATATATATATTTATGTATGTATTTATTATTTATTAATTTATTTATATGTATTTATTAATTTATATTTATTTACATATTTGTATTTTTTATTGATTTATATGTATATATTAATATAATTATAATATTTTTTATATTAATATTTATATTTATATATTTTTATTTATATACATACGCATTTATTTATTTGTTTGCATTTATATATATTTATATTTTTATATATATTTATATTTTTATATATATTTATATTTTTATATATATTTATTTTATTATATATGCCTATGTATTCATATTTTTATTTTTTATAAAAAAATTATTATTTATACCTTACAATTATTTTCAACGTTTGTTCGATAAATCAAATTGTATTTATTATATTTTTCTGCGGATAAACTGCAAAATGCATGCTGTGAACATGCATAAACAAAAACAAAAAAATATTTTACAGTTCATTAACAGCAATTGACATGCAAAAAAAATAAAAAATAAAAAAATAAATATATATTTATGGCCTTACAAAATTTAATTTATAATTAGTTGTTTGCCATGTGAAAGTCACTGTGCGAGTGCACGTGTGTGTGTTTATGTGTGTGTGTGTGTGTAGTTAGTATGTCTGCTCAAAGAATCAGCTGTTACAGTAACAACAACAACAACAACATTTTGCAAAATCAACTTTAGCTGCGACGAGCGAGCATTATTATTTTTTTCGTGTCGGATTTAGTTTCAGTTTCGATTCGCCCGCTGGCGCTCTCAAAACGTTGCTCGTCTCAACCGGATTGGGACTGATATTAATATATAAATATATATATATATATGTACATACATATATATCGGCGGACGCGAGTTTTTAACCTACCTTAAGCTATACACCGTATTTGCTTATCAACAATAATCATATTTAGTATATTTTATAAAATATTTCAATATAAACGTGCACGATTTTTTCCTGAATTTAAATTTGTTCTGTGTTCGCTTTGAAGTTTTATTTTTAAAAAAGAAAAAATATATACAAAAACTCCCCCACATAGCAAGAGACTCTTCTGCTGCCACCTCTACTATTCAGATATATATATAACTATATATATGTATGTATTTATTTCTTGCCGCTGCAAGTTCAATGTGTTCTTTATTTTTTTTTTATTCTTCGTTTATATTGCTTTGCTCTTATCACGCTTTTCACTCATCCACATGCTTGTTTCTTTTTTTTTTCTGCTTTAGCTGTTTCTATATGTTGCTCTGTTTATTTTTGTGAATTTTATCAATTTTGTTGCTGTTGTTGTTGTTGTTTTCAATTCTCACGCTATAATGCCGCCAACAGCTGTTCGTCTTGCTCAATCAGTATTTCGCTTAGTTCCTACATAGTTCCTATATAGCTTAGTTTAGTTTAGTTTAGTTTAGTTACTGATAATTTAGGTCTCTCTATAGAAGCTCTAACGAGCGCACATTAGCTAACTCTGGTTAACTATGGCAAATGACAATTTTCCCCCACAGCCTCAAATGACATCTAGAACAAAAATGTTGCAATCACCCAAATCTCATTAGGGGCAATTTGCGCTGGTCTCTAAAAAAAAACACTATAGCCGAGGGCATGCTAGGCGGAAATACCGGACTTATAGATACCTCAACCTTCTAAATTAACTGTTAAATTATGAGGTATGCAAAATGCATGTTTATAAAAGATGAATCTAGTGAGACGAATAGATACCCTATACAAACTTCTATTAATTATCTAATAATTCATTTTAAATACTTATTTGTTCAGCATTTTTTTATTTTTATTTTTTTATGATTATTTTATACCACATATAATTATTATGTATATATTTCTTTTCATTGCACTTGCTCTACTAAATAAAATTACCCAATATTATTTACTATAGAAAACAATAACCCTCATAATTTATATGACATTCTGAATTAAGTTTTTGATTGATTTCTGATACAATATTACTTACTATCATAATATCAATATCCATATCTATATCAATGAAGGGTAGCAAATCACTATGAAATAAATCAAGGCATATCTAACTAGGTAAATAAAACGTGATAGCGAAATATATCGGTAAAGCCAACTACAAAAATATTTTCTTACAAAAGTGAAAAGGCAACGCAACACGCGAATAAATTAAAACAACGAACACAAAAATTGTAATAAAAGCGGATGAGATAAAAAAGTAAAGGATGAAAAGTTGTTAATATGTGATGTTATTTTACAACTTGTACAAATATTTCTTAAGGAGTGGAATGGAATATTTATAGAAATAAACTTAGAAATAGAAAGAGAGAGAAAAATATGAGAGACAGAGTAACAGAAGAATACTTAGAGAAAGAGAGAGTAAGCAAAAAAAAAGCAGATTCTTGGCAATTCCACTTGAGCAACATTTATGTTAATCAATATAAAATAATGATTAATAACAAGGAATATTTACATTTATCTAATTAGTATATAGCAATAGAATAATTAATTAAAATTTATGCAATTAAAATTAAAGCCATAGTCAGGGGCGAGGCTGGAGCCAAAGTGAATTGATATTGAATTTTTAATGATTTGCACAACGTTTGTAGGTTGCCATAAATAAAACTCATTTGCCATAAATGAACTTTGGCAGGAACGTAAATGGTATTAGCTATCAGCTTACAGGTAAGCTCGATATGGACCAAATTAGTTAAATCTAATTGACCTAAATGAGCGCCCCAAATGAATGCTCTATTCAAATACGAAAATGCCATGGCAATTGTTTTAGTCACGATTGTTGGTGTTTCTCCTGTGGTTGCTGTTGCTGTTGTTGTTGTTGCTGTTGTAATTGTTGTTCACTCACAAATTGATTTAAGTGCCATCATTAACGAAGTTAAATCAATTAGGGACTGCAACGAGGGCTTTTCCAGTTTTGGCACGCGCAATTTAATTATGGATGGGGAAAAAAAACTTTAGCCAAATGCGGCTATAGCAAAAATATGCAGCTCTTGCAGTTCACTCGCTCTCTCTCTCTCTCTCTCTCACTCTGTGTGGGAAATTTTGCAGTGAAAATCAAATTGAAAGAACTCAAATCAACTTTAGCAAATGCCATTCGCGCTGCGTTAGTCGTGCAGAAATTTGTTCAGCTCATAAATTCAGTCGATTGATTGGCTTTTCCAACAGCAACAAGTGCAAATGTGGCCCAAAAGGTGAAGGCCCAAAACTTGAATGTAATTGACTATATAATACGCGTTCGTGGTACAATGGATGTTAAATGATATTTTGAGTTATAGATGGGTCTATAGAGAAGCAAGTGGAGAAAAAAGACAGTGGTATATATGGTATGTGGCAATGGGCATTTGTCTGAGAGATAATGGATCAATATATAAACATATAAATATATAGAAAATAGAAGTAGAGTTATCATATAAAAAATCATTTCACTTTGCTCTATATATAATTCCGTAAATATATGTTCCATAAAAAGCTAATATACTCTCCTTAACACAACCACCCCGAACCTAAGCTACCCACAAATGGCCCCTTGGTTCCAATTTCAATTTCAAATGCCATTCCATCAAATTCATCTCAACGAATTTTATAGCCCAAAATCCCAAGCGTTGATTCGTTTCAATGGGTTCGTTTAGTATGATTCGTGTGCGAATTCAATGTCAAAATACCGCAACAACAACAACTACAACAACAGCAACAACAGTAATGAGTGCAACAATGAATGCTTTTTGAATAAATGCAATTTAAAACAAAAATAAATAAACGAATGCAAATGAATCGCGTTTTAATGGCTTAATGAATGCCAGACAAACGTAATATCAGTTTTAATCAGTTTTTAAACACAAATTTCATATGCAAAAGCAATTTGTCTAATGGCAGCAAGAACAAACTGTTATCGCTTATCAAATGCTCTTTAATAAAGGGTTGGCAGGACTAAGAGGTGCCCTCGAAAGGGTTTTTAAATGGGAAATGTATAAACTTTAAGAAATATTCAATTAATACAATGATATAATTTTTTAATAAAGAACTTTAGCTATAATAAATACTTAAATATTTAATAAATATATAATAATTATTAGGAAATTTTAGGGAATATTTATTTAGTTAAAAGCAAAAAGACTAAATAAATATTCTAATATTATTTGAAAATTTTTAAAAACAACATTAAAATGTAACTCTCAAAAACAAGCACCTACATGCCACAACATGTCTTTCTCGTGTTATTTTAAGATATATGACTGCTGAGGCACACTCTTGAAAATAGCGTATAAAAACCAACAATAATATTAATATAACTAGCTGGTAAAAACCAGCTGACAGCCATGGCTGGGAAAGCAGGAAAAGCCACAAAAAGAGGCAGCAGGCAGATGCCACAAGGTGGATGGAGCTGGTCGTAATGTGTGCTCGTATTATGTTGGCTTTGCGGGGAGCACAAGGAATTTTTATGCCAGTTGTTAAGCTCGTTGCACACGTGTAGCTCACGTCTGAGAGTGTGCTCCTTGAATGTGTGCGTGTGTGTGTGTGTGTAGAAGTACGTGCGCACTGTTGCTAAAAAGTTTTGAACAATTTCCAACCACAAAGCCGCTGCAGCTGTGGCATATTAAAATTCTATCAAATATTTGTTGCACGCAAACATTTCTATTCTTAAATTATCTTAATAATGTTAATTTGTCTTCATTTCAGTGATTTTAAAGAATTTGATCGACTATTTAAACTGCCCAACTAACAAGTACAGTATATATTCAACGACACCACCGAGCAAATTATCAGCGAGCCAAAGCCACAAATACAAACAATAACCGCCCAAAAGCTACATTTATATAGGCAAATAAAGATATATATATAGCTATATATATACATATATCCTAGATGGATCTGAAACATAGCGCCAGCGGCGCTGCTGAGAACGCCGATTCATATATAGCCAGCAGCAAGTCCACAGACATGATTACGCCCAAGGAGAAGGAGAGCAAAGCCAATAACAAAGCGCCAGCAGCACCAGCAGAAGGTGAGCTAAGATTAGTACATATATATTTATTTATTATATTTATATATTTAACACAAATAACATTAACATTAACCATTTAACATTAACATTAATGATAATTGATTACAACAGAATTAACATACGTCTCCTTACAGATAATAATCAGCTTAATAACTATTGCTATAATGTGTACATATTTATTATTATTTAAATATAAATAATTTAATAAACAACTTAAATTAACTTAAACATTACACTTGACTACACACCACTACACCACATTGCAACAGCCCCACACGAGTTCACGGAAGCGACTGATCTGCCATCGGCTTCTGGCTCGCCTTTTATAACAGAAATTCGGCCGCTCAAAGAGCAGGTCAGTTGTTGAGCGTTCTCCGATGAATTTCGATTGTGCTCTCATTTTACGCTGAGCATAAAATGAATGCAACGGGACCAAAAGCATCACAGCCAATGGCGTGAGCGCACTGAATACCCCCCCTCCTCTCATTACACAATCCAATGGGATCACGAGAGGACTTGTGACTTACCATCCACAAAAATAGGTTCCATAACTTGCATACAAAACGAAAGCTCTCCACTCTAAGAGCGAGAGGCAGCAGGGAAATAGCAAACACTTATTTATATATTCATGACATTCATGGTCTCTTCTACTATATATTTCATGATCAAGTTCGAATACTCATTTGAAGTCAAGCAAACCGTTTAAAGAGCACATGCAAGCGATTTGATCTGTTTGATTAGCATGCAATGCAATGTAATTCCAGTCACGACTGCCACACAAATCTTTTGTGGCATTAACTACACTCAATAGCAAACATATACATACCTGTATGTTTGTATGTGTGTTTCACTGTGTGCCTGCGTTTAGTAACTAAGCATTTGCATGCAAAACACTTTAAGCACACACAGAGCCACAGACACACACACACACACACACTTACGCACGTACACACAAAGCGGCCATTTTGATTTAACTGCACCTCAAGGTATGCCATCGTTTTGTTTGCATTCACTGATTTGCGTGCTGCGCTTATAGTATGTACATACATATGTGTGAGTGTGTGACGGAGGTAGACAAACGGAGAGAGCCGAATTGTATGTATGTGTGTGTGTGTTGTCAACTAAAAATAACAAACATCAAAAGCTTTTCTTTCAGTTGGCATTTTCAATGCCAAACAACTAAAAATGTTCAAGCACGTGCCCAAAAGTTAACAATTAAGAGAATTGAACGACTAACAGTTACTCTATTTATTTATTGCTCGAAAAATATAAATTCAGCAAAAAAACAAAATAATAATAACAATAATTACAACTTTTTTGCTCATTTGCTAGCTCATAAATTATGTAGGAAATAAGCCAAAATACAATCTTCCGGCCATTGATGCGAACATTAAAACATTTTTTATTTAATTGCAACTAAATGACATAGTGCGTTATAATACTTTTTTTGCCTAGATAGCATGGCATATTTTATGAAAAGATAAGCTGGAATTTGCACACCTTTTGTGCATTGAATGCTGTTAATTTATTAATAAGCAATAATTTACTAATACCAAAACAATTTACAAAACTGAAATATAGAAAGGTCTCCCAAAACCAATTACTATGTGATTAATAATATATTTTAACAAAAATATTAATAAACACATAATGAAACCCAAACCAAATATAAGCCTAGACTAGCTAGAGCTTTGCCATTTCAGTAATCCATATATATGTACAGGCTGCATATATGTATACTAATCCTGTAAATCTTAAGGCTCGACTGCATTCTGTGTGCCGTTTGCTTTAGCCTTGTGAGAGATAAAGTTCTGCGAGCGCAGAGCTCAAGTGGCTGGCACACATGCAAATACATACACATATATATATGAACACACATATAGAACACATAGATGATATTGTACAATATTATATTATTTATTTTGTCTACTTTTGCAGGCTACAAAGTCTATGCCAGACGCTGGGCGGTGCTTATACTCTTTGTATTCTATTCAGCCTCGAATGCCATGCAGTGGATACAATATACCATTATCAACAATATAATAACACGGTAAGTGGCTTAGTGAAAGTGGTGCAGGGGCGCTGGTGGTGCCTGTGGTGCCGCTGGCTAAGCCACAAATATGATTTTCAACGCAATTTTGACAAACTTTAGCTTCGAGCTTTTCGCATTTAATTAAAAGTTGTCTAAGTTTATGCAGCACAGCGTGGTGCACGGCGGTACGGAGTGGTGCCTGACTGTCAACTATATATTTTAATTACAGCTACTATGGCATCAGTGATAAGTGGGTGGATTGGACGTCTATGATCTACATGATTTTATATATACCGCTCATATTTCCAGGCAGTTGGTTTCTGGACAAAGTGGTGAGTGGTGCGCGGGTGGTGCACATTAGTTAAGCTTGAAAGTAACGTTTGTTAACTCCCATTAGGGTCTGCGCATAACGGCGCTCGTTGGCATTGTGGGCACCTGCATAGGCGCCTGGATCAAAGTCTTCTCGGTGGATCCCTCGCTCTTCTATGTCAGTTTCATAGGACAGGCGATTGTGGCGCTTGCACAGGTAAGACTTAATCTAAGCCTATCTATATATACTGATCCATATGTATATACATACATATGTCTACCACTACAGGTTTGCATTTTGTCGCTGCCCGCGCGTTTGGCCGCCGTCTGGTTTGGGCCCGATCAAGTTTCATCGGCCACCAGCGTTGGCGTCTTTGGCAATCAGGTAAGCCAGAAAGTCCAGCTTAAAGCTTTGATTACGCATACTTCCTGACTTGGGCTTTAAGCTAGAAATATTATGTCTACTAAAGCATTGCCCTCGGGGGGGTGAGCTGGCGCTGCATTTGCATGAACAAGAAAAGGGCTGAGCTGCAGCCGTATTTTGGGTCAGATTGATGCCGCAATGCTTGGCTGACATGCGAAAATGACATTCGTGACTCTTTACTTGGCTATCTCTGGCTCTTTTTTTCGGGTCCATGCACATTTCCGGCCAACGGAAGTTAACCCACCCACATTGCCATCCACTTTTCGGGTAGTTTCTGCTACACGACGCGTGCAATCATCAAAATGCCAAAAGCATCTAGAAAAAAAATGCTTCAGAATGGTGCATGTGGCGCAGTGGAAAATGCCTGACTAGAGAATATCCTGAATAATTTATTGTCAGAAAACTAGCAGTTAAATGAATAGAAAATGGCTGATCCGAAAGGAGTGTGCTGAAAAGTAAATATAATATATAAAGCTGACTGACTAGAAAATACATTCAACATAAATTGTCTCACTTATTATCTAGGCAGTCAGAAGAGGAATACTTGTGAATGCTCTGAGTAGTAATACAAGAAAATACCCTGTAACCTGTATTTGTTACCCAGTCGAAAAGCCAAAGCATTTGTCAAGGATACCCTGTATTTCACATATAATGTCAGTCATCCCTCGGCGTCCCTCAGAATAAGAATAATACATATTTGGTATTTTTTGCAAGCACAGTGTATATTCGTATATAGAAACTATCTCTCTGTACAACTTACAGTATTTTTGAAACTTGTACAGGGTATATTAAATAACAAGAAACTACTCGAAATGGAAGCTAAGCAAACTGATTGCACAGCCCACTGCAACGGACACTAATGCAAATGGAAAACGAGACTTGGAAAAGTAAAGAAAAGGAGAGGCGAAACTCTCTTTGAGCACATTTTCAATTTATTCGACTGTGAAAACAAACGAATTGACCTGCCTCAAGTGGCAAAGGTGGCAAGAGTGTGTGGCCACTGTGTGGCTGCAATGTCACATTGAGGTCGAGTTATATGAGTTCCGGTTCTGCAGTTGCAACACCAGCTGACCGCAAGTTGTGGCTTACTGAAGGCATTTGCCACGCCCACACGAATTCCATATGGCAATCAGCATGTGGCCAAAGCTAAACCCAAGTGCCAAAATACCAAAAGCCATTTACAGCTAACCACAGGGAGGAGCAAGAGCGGGAGAGGCGTAGAGCTCTTGCCACATATTGCATAATTGCATCAATAACTAATGCCACAAAGTTGCAACTAATTAATGCAACACTCTGTGGCAACATTAAGAACTTTGCTGACTAAAGGCAAACTTTTGGCCTGATAACGTGCGAAGGCATAAAACTAAAGTATTCCCCTCGTCTTGCAAAACTTTGCGACTAACAGCAAAAATTTGTCAAAGATTTTACAGGGGGCCAGAAAAGAAGAAGAAGAAGTTAAAAGTGTGAAACGTTCAAGTATATGGTTTAATAGTGGGTTATTTATTAATAAAAATTAAAACTAAAATTTAAAGTAAATTGAATAATTAAAATTGTTTACTAATTATTTTTATTTAACAATGCATATATGAAATTTTGTAATTTTATTATTATCTATTATTTAATGACGAAGTTACCTCTAAAGAAAACTACTTAAATTCTGCTTAAATAGCTCGCTTAATAACTTGTGTTGTTCCTTGATAAAATGAATGGACAATTTAGCAACTTTCTTAGCAGCAACTACTTGGGCAGCTAAGAAACTTAGTTTTATGGCATTTTGGTTAGCCATTGTTTGTCAACTTTGTAAGTGTGCGTGTGTCTGTGTGTCTATGTGTGTGTTCTCGTCATTAGATAATGGACTCGCGCTTTCACACATACATGACCTTTGACATTTTGTTAATTAACGATACGCTGACAGTTTATGGACGCCAAACAAAGCTAAACAATTAGTTTGCCAACGAACTGATTAGAGCAGACAACAGACAATAGGCGGGTGAGGGGGCGGCAGGGGCTGCCCTTAATGCTATCTGACTGACGAGCGAATAATGTATGGAGCGTGCAACGTGTTGCAGCTAAGCCAAAACGAGGGCAACTCACCTGCTCGGTTGAACGTGCAAATATGCAGCACAAACATTCAAATAGTCGTCAGACTGACACACACACGCACACACAGACTGTGCGTGTGTGCGTGTGCTGTCATATTTGCCATACGCTCGAGTGGCGCTGAAAAGGCTTATAATTTCCGCTTGTTGTTCGCCTGGGTCGCCATGGCAGGAAGTCTCAATGGGATGTATATGAGGCATGCCTCTCATTGTGTAATTGTATGGGTATCAGGTTGTGTGTGTGTGTGTATGTGTCAACGTCAATGTAAATGTGCCACCTGCAGGACCACCCATGCTCAGCATTGGCTGAGGTCAAGTGCCTGCTCAATGGAGAAGCCCAAATGCAAATGTTGGCTTTAAAGCGCCGCTTGGCAACAGTCGAACAAGTCGAACTTGCGGCCCCCAAAAAAAATAGAACGTTGAGTGGCAGTACAAGAAAAAATGAAGAAAGTACAGAAAATACAGAAAATAGCTGCCTACTGAGGATTAAATACCCTTACGAAAACACTTGTTCATATACATACGTAGACGGCACGCAAACAGGCTTAAGCAAATAAATAATAAATGTATAAGAGTTTATATACAAGAGGACACTTACCTCTCTCTCTCTCTCTCATCCAGCTCCCTTCGCTCGTGAGTGAACTTTCGCGCTTATCCCAAGTGGATCATATTCAATTGCGCGCCAATTCTTGAGTGAAAAAGAGATAGCTGCGCCACAGAGAACGAGACTTGTTTTATCATTTTATTATTGACTGTGCACTCAAGTGCGAAGAACACCGAGTAGATAAATAAAATTCGTTTTACAAGCATACACAACGCGAACTTGTTGCTATTTCATAGCATTTACTTTGAATACAAAAAAAAAAAACACCCACTCACGCACAAAAGACAACAAATATGCAGGACAGCTGCAGAGAGACTAAATTGGGAAATTACACCCGAGGCTGTGCTAAGTGAGCAGTCACACACTAATACATACATAGCGAAGCAGAGTACGCAACTTGAATAGCTCCTGCGCGCTCACAAGACTGCTTGAGCAAATGAGTACTTATAGTTGCTGATAACGGGATCAAAAGCATGGCGACTAATGGCGTGTCTGGAGGGCCAACTCATTCTCTCTCTCTGTGTATCTGTTGCTCTCTCTGCCAGTCTCGACCAGCAGCAACAGCGAAGCCCCGATCAAAAATTGTTGCTCGTCTTCATTTGAGCGTTACACACTTCGTGACAAATTGAAAAAGCTCTTATACTTATGGCATTGGAAGTGTATGTTAAGCAAAAACCAAGCAGCGGGCGGTGTTCGCAACGCTTGACATTGAACGCGCCCCTACCACGCCCACCTTCAGGGGTTCGTCCAGGGTTGTCAGTGTTTGCCGCCTTATCTGGCAAGGACAACACGCACCAAGAGTAGCAGCAGCCGCGGCAACAGTCGCAGCATCCAACGCCACAGGCGCAAACCCCCATTTCCATAGAATCCCGACAAGCGGATTTGCTAGAGAAACAAAATGCAGACTTTGGCTTTGACTGCGCCAGTTGCCAAAGTGCTGAACAAACATAGTAGTTTCTTTTGCCTTCATTTTTACACGCTGTACGCGCTGAGTACGTCATGAAGTAGGGTATGCTGCCGTTGTTCAAGTATGTGTGTAGAAGAGTATGTAGCCATGAGTAGAAAGTATAGAATAATATAAGAGGTAATGAATTTGAATAACTGTGTGTGTGTAGAAGGAGTGCGAAATGGAGGCATAAATGATAATTATTGTATAAGAGCTATAGAGTATAATTGTTGCATTGAGTGTAAAACATATAAGAGCTTAATTACTGACAAGGGTATTAGGAGAAAACCTAGGAAATATAAGAGCTGAAGGATTTATTTACATTCTCATGATTAATTTAATCCAAAGAGAGGTGCTATGAAATTAAGAATATTTCTTTCTAAGTAGCTTTTGATATTATCTGCTGTAAATGTATATTATCTATTTCCAGGGTATCTGGCATTTACACACATAAGCAGCTGCAGGTTCTTTTCTTATTTTTTTTGGTATTACAACAAAGTGCTCTGTTTCGCATATGTAAACACGCCAGGAAATGAATACCCCGCCTTGCTTGCAAGTTAACCTATTCCCTCCATTCCCGCCCACTCCTTCCTTATGTTTATGGGTGCCTTGCTTGCCCTTTTATCGGAAGCCCCCTCAGCTGTTTATACTCTATATGTCTAGTGGGCATTACTATATACTATACGCAAGAGCATTCCTTCCCAGTTGAGGCGTCTGCTCTTTCAATTTGCTTGCATTATTGTCGAGCTCGCGGCCAGGCTCAACTATGTATTCTTTTAATATGCGCCCAATGCCACGCCCCCCTGTGCTTCCGGCCGCCTCAAGGCGAAGGCAATCTCTCTCGCAAGTTATTCAAATTTAATTTATGCAAATTGTTGCGCCGGCAACCAGAATTCCCGGAAAACGGCGAACGAACCGATTATGCAATTGCAGAAATAGCTAAATTGCGAAATAGAGAGCATAATAATAGGATCACAGCTGCACTAGCATAATATTTATGTCAATTGGCAAATAATGACAGATTTCTTATTGGATATTTGAATACGACAATTGAAAGAGCTTTGAGAATTCTAGAAGCTAGTTGGAGTGGAATATAAGCAATGGGAACTCTAATAGCTATTTCATTAAAGATTCTACAACCGTATTTTGTATTTGTAAAACTCATTGAATGATATATTTAAGCCTTAAACCTAAAATAAATATGAATAAAAGTGGGAAACGAATAAATTTACGAACTTTAAGCGATTGGCAGAATAAATTATATATATACATATATACTATGAACAAAATTTCAATTGATATTGTCCTCAATTTTAATGGACTTTACGTGCAATGTCAAAAGCTATTTTTCAACGTACGCTAAAACCGATTTATGTGACAAACAAAATTGCACATAAACAAAAACAAAAAATGCTAAATACATGTGGGATTGACTAGAAAATACCCTGCAAGAATATAAAAGGGCCAATGGAAACTCTTGTTGAAGATCTCTTGCTAAATATACCTCTATTAGATTCCTAGGCATCATAATCTATTCGCACAAAACGAAACAGCATCCAAAAAACAATTCTGTTTAACTCATTTAAAGAAATCTCTTTAGCTATTATTAGCTCTCGCATATGCCCTAGAAAACCTCTATATGCTAAAGTTTTACCCACCATCAATCCTGATTCAGTTGGCAATGTTTAGTGAACATAAACCATACTTTTGCGCACTATTGACAGTTGCTGCATTTTACAGGGTATAGGGTACATTTTGCAAACAACCGAAAAACTGACGAAAAATGCATGAGGCAAGTTTTTGCCACAGCAGCTGGTCAGACAACTATTGGCGCATTTCGTTTCCCCTCCGCTTTTTTCTCGATGTTGTTTGCCATGAAATTGCGGCGCAGAACTTTGACGAAAACAAAAATTCCGCAGCAGCAGCAGCAAGTGCAGCAGCAGCGGCGGCAGCGGCAGCATCAGCAACTGCTGCAACTGCCAGGCAGGACATATAAATCAATTTTACAGGACTAACGCAAACATAAATAACACGAGACGCTATGAAAGTGAAGCAAATGGAAACGGATGCTCTTTGTTTTGAAACAATAAAATAAACAAATAAAGAGCTACAACCGACTGCACAATGCTCGCCTGGGGTTTCAAATAAGCAGAAATTAGTTATGAGATATTATTATATGATTGAATATGGAAGATGGCAGATGAAAAATTTAAGAAAATAGTATGAAAAAGGAAGAAAAATTGAAAATGGATGAAAAAAAAGGATAGGAGATGCCAGATTGGAGATGGAAGATTTAGAATATGCTAAGAAGATAGAGAGCATATATGTTGTATAGATACAAGATTGAAGAAGAATTGATATTAAATATCCCACAATTCACATTTCTTCTCAATTCTCTAGCTGGGCGTTGCGATTGGCTTTGTGCTGCCTCCGATGCTGGTGCCAAACTCGGAGGACATCAACCAGGTGGGCTCCGATTTGCAGTTGATGTTCTACCTAGTGGCCGGGCTAACTAGCGTACTGCTCATCCTCATGGCCATATGTAAGTAGAGTCGAAATATAGCCCATCTCTTAACGCCAATTGATTTCCTCTTGCAGTCTTTCAGGATAAGCCGCCAACGCCGCCATCGGCCGCACAGGAGGCGGCGAATCGTCTGGAAGGCATGGCCGAGCAGCAGATCAGCTTCGGTCAATCGCTGAAAAATCTGTTGACCAATCGGAATTTCA
Source organism: Drosophila navojoa (assembly GCF_001654015.2). The sequence goes on from NW_022045893.1 coordinate 53,779, forward strand.
TATTTCTGCTGCTCTCCTACGGCATCAATGTGGGCGTCTTTTACGCCATCTCAACGCTGCTCAATCCGGTACAATAGCACCTGCTTACCAAGTGATGCATAATTGATTTGCGGTTTATTCTGCAGGTGGTGCTCAAGTATTATCCAGGTCACGAGGTCGATACGGGTCGCATTGGCCTCAGCATTGTGCTGGCTGGCATGCTGGGTTCCGTCGTCTCTGGCATTGTGCTGGACAAGACGCACAAGTTCAAGTAAGTAAAATTAATTTGATTGTGTACGCATACACAGCCTGCTGCAGGCAGAGTGTAAATAACTCACCCGAAAGGAAAGAAATACGCCGGCAGAAATGTAAATTTCCCTTTGAGAATTGAGTAGGTTTCAATTTAAAGTAGTCAAGAGTGGAGTGTGAAGTGTGAAACCAATTAAAATGAAGGCACGTCAGCTTGAGTGCATATATGCACTCTAGAGAGTGAGTAATTCAGAGTGAGCAAAAGGGCTAGACACTTCCATAAGTAAAAGGGAAAAGCACTAGCTCTCTAACTAAATGAAAGAACTGTAACGAACAATATGCAAATTTCCCTTTGAGCACATTTCATTTGAACTGAGAGAATAATTGCGAGTATGCAAAAAAGTTTTCAATGTTTACCCAATTGGGAATGAGCGGCAAAGTAAAAGGGAAATATATATGATCGAGATTGAGTAAATGTCCGTTTGAGTGTAGTTAAGAGAGCGCAATGGAGAGCAAGCAAAAGTAGTTAAGCCTTGCTCACTAGAAGCTGAAGAAATGAGACAGAAAATGTGTAAAGCACTCAACTGAGTGTATATAACAGTTCAAGGGGAACAAATTGAAAGTAAGCAAATGCTCTTCGCGGAAAAAGCTTTTTTATGCCAAATCTATGCATTAGTACGATGATTTAAGAAAGAGTACATTACTGAGCTACTGTTCCTGCTTGCAGGGAGACTACGCTGGCCGTGTATGCTCTCTCCATGGTCGGCATGTGGATTTTCACATTCACTCTCGATACGGGACACATTGCAGTGGTCTATTTGACAGCCTCGCTGCTGGGGTAAGTTGTTGGCAATTCAAACTTTAATTAACTTATGTCTGATGGTTGATTGATCAGCTTTTTTATGACTGGCTACCTGCCCGTGGGCTTTGAATTTGGCGCTGAGCTAACGTTTCCCGAGCCGGAGGGAACATCATCGGGCCTGCTAAATGCCTCAGCTCAAACCTTTGGCATATTTTTTACGCTCTTCTACTCGGAGCTCTTCTACTCGTACGGTGATGTGCCAGCCAATGTAGCCATGGCTGTTATGCTAATTGTTGGCACTCTTATAACGGCGGCCACCAAATCCGATTTGCGGCGACAGAATGCTCAAGTGGTGTTGCCCACAGGCGGTACAGCAGCAACTAATCCGTAAACTAAAACACACAGCACACATACACACATACACATATACACCTATACACCCATACATCTTTACATTCGAGTCGCTCTTTAAGCATTTGTTTTATAGTATTTTAATTTGTTGTTAACTTATGTCTTTTTGTTGTAGCTTTAAGTATATCAAAGTGTTGAATTGTTTATTAAAATATCAAACACACACTTACACATATATATAGTTATCTAGGCATTTATTTTTTTAATTTTATATATTGGCCAAACGAAATTGTTTTTTAGCATTCTAGAAAGTAAGTTAAAATTTGAAAAGACTTGAAAATAATTGAGAAAAATTAAAAGCAGCTTTAAATTTCCACTTTTTTGCGACAACAAAAACCACAAGAAATTTAAAACAATTGTTAACAAAAGATATACATATATGTAGAGAGAATTGTTTAAGCCCCTATGTAGCAGGCATTATCCAGAAATCCTACAATATTATATAGCCAATCAAATACATCTATATATATATATATATATATATATATCTGTTAATATAGCCAAATCTTTATTAGCTGGTTTTAAGTCTAGTTGAATCGGCTCAGTATAATTGTCTAAAGGCTTTACAGTTACATACAGTCAAACTTGCCTATATTTAGCCAGAGTTGGCAAATAATGGCAGTTCCTTAGAACAAATGCACTCAATAAATATCTATATATTCTATATACTATAGAGAGTTCAAAATACCCTATAATACCAATGTTATGCAAAAGATTGGAATCTGAAAGTGGTTTGGCTTTAGAAGTAAGGATAGTAGGATGTGAATCTGATAAAGGGAGGATGAGGAATTAGAATAATGTAACAGAAAAGAAAATTTAGAAGAAAGAAATTTTACAGTTATAAAACAGTCTTAGAATCAAAAAGTAGGTAACGTTTGTTATAGCGAAAAGCGACTGTGGTAAGCATAAGAGTTTAAAAGTTATCAGCAGAACAAGCAAAAGAGTTTAGAAACAGTTTGAAACACTTTAAAGTTATATGCAAAAAGATCTTAGCGCGAAGTTCAATTTCAGTTGCTGGACTTAAGAATTATTTTGGTATCTTGACCAACCTTTAAGTAAATCATATTGAAACCCGAAAAAACACACATTCCTGACAAAAACAACGCATGCTAGAGAAGAGTGACTATAGTACAAAAGCTATAGATTATCAGTCAGTTAAAGAGGGGAAAACAGTTGGACGCTTTAAGCAGAGGACAATTTTTTAGACAATTCTTAATATCACAATTAATAATAGACAAACAGGCAACTAAAACCATAATACCAGAATAATAGCACTTTGTGTATATATTTCTAGAAACTTCAATTAGTAGAGTAATTCGAAAGAACAAATCCATAGAACCTCGAAATATCTCAATCTCAAATTTCCAAAACTTTCGCTTTATGTACATAATTCTAAAGAAATTTCTGAACTAACCAACTGTAGGCTTAAACCCTTAACTGTTCCATGATGTACATGTATATATACGCACATACACACACAGACATACACACGCAGCCATATAGAGCAATTGAACACTAACAATCATATCTAAAATGTGTTAACGTTAATTTTGAAGTATTTTACACTTTGAAAAGGGAAATCTAAATGATATACACAAGATCTATTACTATATATACATACATATATATATATATACATATATAAATATACGTCTATAATGCGTATAATTGTTGTGACATAGTTGAATTAACTAAAACAAACATTTAACAAAATTAGCACACTTTTAAAGCAATTTTGTAGATAGCTTTTAGGCTAATTGCCAGTACTATATATATGTATATAGTATATATATACATATAGTATATATATCTAATTGTATTAGTTCACTCAACTAGTGTCAATTGTCAAACACCAGAGACAACTACCTGACAACCTAAACAAAAGCTGTTACTACTTATATACAACCAACAACAACAACCACCTATTAAACAAATATATGACACATATATACACATACACACACACACACACACACACATACACACATAGTCGAAAAGTTATTACATTTCAAATGAAAATATATATAAAAATATATATGTATATGTGTATAGTTGGAAAAAGTATTCAATAAAACCAAAAAACTTAATCGAACAAAAATAAATTCTTAGTCGTGTTTTACATACATAGATACATATATATATTATATATTGTCTGTTTGTTAAAGTTGTACACACACAAATATATATATTTATAGTATTATTAACATATACTTTTGACGCTGATTGAACATGAACCTATTATATATATATATATCTTAGCTTGGATCTCGAACAAATGACAAACAGCAATGAGAGCAAAATCAAAAAATGACAAAAAATCAACTTAAATTAGCAAAAACTAAAAACTTAAATAAAGAAAAACAGTTGGAGCAAATGCCTCGCCCCCGCCCAACACTGCTGTCTGCTGGCACGCCCCCCCATGTTCAATGCGTTGTGCCCCAGGCGCGCAGCAATGTCAACGCCTTGTTCAGATAAGCCGACCACTCCTCACGCTCCTCCTTGGTGTCGGCCGAGAGCAAATACCGCACCGTTGTCGTCCGTCCATTGGGCACTATAATCAGCGACTCCTGATCGGTATCCAGAGCAGGACGCTCGCACTCGAGCAGCATCGTATTCAAGCGCGCACAGATGTCACGCGGCGCTGTGCACACTTTCTGTGAGCTGCACGTATTCAAATCAATGCTGCCCATCGGGGCCTTCTTCTTCTCATCATCGGGATACTTCCAGTAGCTGAGCAGGGCGCCATTTAGATAGCACCAGCGACGATGCCAGGCACCAAAGCCAGAGATGTCCTCGAACATGGTTAGGAAACCCTTGTACTCCACGCTCACAGACAGCTCACAGTTGACCTTCATGTGCACGGTGCCGTCGAGCGGACTCACGCCCAGCACTTGTGTCAACGTCCAGCTGGTGCGTTGAATCTCACGCAGCGAGAAGATGGCGAAACCATATTGCACCAGCTGTGGCGTACGCACCACATGGGGACCGGCTGGACTCTGAACGGGGGGCATAACCAACCGATTTTCGCCGCCCTTCTTCTTGGGCGTCTTAATGCCGCCCTTCTTATTCACATTGATGTGGTATTTGAGCTCGTGCGGCAGCTGATCCCGCTGTGCCAGCATACCATAAATCTCTAGAGTAATCTGTCGAGGAAAAACCATTAAAATATTGTTTTCGACGGAAATTAATTAATCATCGGCTTACTCTAAAGTCCGCATAGACGTTGTTTAGTTGCAGCACATCGGGAAATTTGACAGAGAGCAGACCCGGCATCGTGGGCACCGTTTTGGTGGCCAGCACGTGCTCATTGTACTTGAGCAGGCAGACCAAATGATGCCCATTGATGCTGCCTGTTGCCATTTTACGCACATATTCCTGGCGCAACGGTATGGTGATGTCCTTGACCGTAAGCAGGCCCTTCTCCTTGGGCGCACCCACGGGCCGTATGCTGTTCTCCACGCGCAGACGCTGCACCTCATCCAAGCAGGCCTGACGGCGATGAGCTACAAGGAATATTGCATTAATATTTAATATATCTAACCATCTCATATATCAATCAAAACGTACTTGCTAGCAGTAGATAACGTTCACCCTCCACGGATTCGGTGGAGCCCGAAAATTCCACAGTGGCTGCACACAGATTGAGCGCCTGGCTGGCCTGTCCAATCACCTGCTGCTGCTTGCACACCTCGCTCAGCAGCTTCTTAATCTTCTCCTGCGCCAAAGCCGCATCATTTGATTCGCGTGCGCTTTGCACCTCCTCGTCGTCCTCACTGCTGGCAGCCGGCTCCACGTGCTGCGGCGAATCATACTCCAGCTTGTGCTTGGCATGGCAATCGTTGCCCAAAGCGGAGCGCACAATCTGCTGCTCCCGGCAAATCTTACGCACTGGCGTCGAATTGGAGCTCTATAAATAATTGAGAAGTACATATATAAATATAAGAGTTATATAATCAAATATGATTAATGTATAGCTTACACTGGCGTTCTGCTGGCGACGATAGAAGCTAACGGTGTGCACGAGCGTAACCAAATTATCATTATCCTGATTGACGCTCAACTCCGATTTGACAGGTTGGGCGCCATTAAGCAAAGGCGTTTGCACATCCATTGCCTCTTGATGCTCTTCAATGGTCTGGCACGGAGCAGCACTAGACGGCTTGCGATAGGAGAAGCTGTTGGAGGCAGTGGTGCCTTTGCTCTGTGTGATAAGAGAGTCCAAATTAGAAACATGTTAAGAATAGATTGATGTAAAGGCTACTCACGCCCAGCGATAGCTGACTGGCATTATGCTCATCCTCGGTGTCATCCTCCTGCGTGCTGCCATAGTCACCCACTAGGGCTTCATCCAAATAGTCATCAATTCCCGTAGAGACTTGTGAGGAGTTCATTGAGCTGTCGCCATCATTGCTATAATAATGATCCTGTTCGGCATAGCGTACCTGTGGAGAAAGGAAAAGGTTAAGGTTAGAGACCACCCGCTGTGTCTGGTTTATGCTACCTGCGACTCACCTTTTTGCCTTGTTGTTGCTGCTGTTGCTGTTCATTGCGCTGCACCGTGTGCAAGATCTCGCGACCTAGGCTGCCGTTGCACATGCCCGCACTGCTGTCCTCAGTCTGTGACTGATCCGCCTCCTCCTCTTTCTCCGCCACATCCACATCGGACTCATCCATGCAACTACAAATTAAAAGAGATTAGTTTAAGCAGCTATACAAACATTTATTATGCGCCTTGTCTCTAGCCGTTAAAACTAAGTAACTAATAGTCAGTCTCATCTAATCTCTGGCTGCCTACTCAATGCAGAGCAGAAAGAGCAGGCAGGAATAGCATTTATCAGCGCACCTTTCAAGCTCCTCCTCGGTGTCGTCGTTTATCGAGGCCGTGGCCGTGGCACAGCAATTGTCGCCACTGGAATCTAGATCGGATAGCGCCGGATACAATCGATCACCCGTATGGGATTTTTTGGCACGTTTCGACTCCTCGTCAATAACATCACCAGCTACAAAGACAGAGGGAGAGAGAGAGAGACACTAGCTTTAGAGACTTTATATGGATTGGGTTTGCATGGCAGCTGCTTACGTGAGCGTCGCTTGCTGCTGGCCGTGGCCATCGGCGGCGGTGGTGGCGGCGGCATGGGGCGCACCACTTTGCTGCTGACAGGTGGCGCAGGCGGTGGAGCGACTGGAGCAGCTACTGTTGTTAACAGTTCCTTTTGCTTATTAAAGCGATTGGCTATGATTTGCATATCCTCCTGTCGCTGTCTGTCAATGTCTTTGATGCGATTCTCAGCGCTGCTCTGAGCAGAGGCCACTAAGGCAGCCACCTTGTCGCGCAACTTGCTCTCAGGCTTCGGCTGTGGCTTGCTGGCTTGACTCTGTTGGCTGGCCACGCTAACAGGATGTGCTGCAAGGACAAATGCGGTTAGATGAATGGCTCCGCAGACATCAGACAATTAGCAGCACTTACCCTTGGGTTGCTCCTCCTCCACTACCACTGCTCGTAACTGGCTAATGCTGGGCGCCGTTCCAATTGGCGCCTTGGGCAGCATGGCCTTGGCATTGCCTGTCTCGAAGAGTTTCATGCGCTCCTTCAGCGACAGCTCACACGGATCCTTTTGATTGCGCTGCGCTGCTTGCGTTTGGCCATTGGTTGCTTTGCTCTCAAAGATGGCCGCACGGCCAGAGACGAGGCCAGCTTTCACTTGGGCAGCGGGCGCAGGCACTGATTTGGGAGCAGGAGCGGGCGCACTGGCTGCGGCGCTAAATGTTTTCGCCACCTGACTGACGGCAGTTGATTTCTCTGGCAAAGGTGGCTTTGCAGTGGTTGTGGCTGTGGCTGTAACTGTTTCCGTTGCTGTTGCATTTGTTGGTGCTGTGGATTCCTCCTGTTTGGCATAATCGTAGGTGTGCTTAACCGTAGAAGATTCGCGTCGCTGGAAACCTTGCGCCTCCAATGAGCTCAATACCTTGGGGTCCCATTTCAATTGCTTTGTCTTGCCGCTTGATGCATCTACGGCATCTGCTCTGGCCGGACGACTGGGTAAATCTGGCTTGGGCGGCGGCACTGCATCCAGCAGCGGTCGATGCACATCGTGATGTGCCGTGTCATCCTCCCACTGGTTAATAGTGTCCGCCAAAGCGGCCAGCTTGCCCAGACGCTGCTTGCCACGCCGCGGACTACGAGACACTCGATCCACACTGTCCTCATCGTCGGCATGGAATTGCGCCTCGGTGCGATGTATGGGCGAGGACAGGTCATCCGTGTTGGAGTAGAGGGCGCCCATACGCTGCAGTCGACTGCGCGATGTGTCTCGCAGACGAGCCAGAGGCTGATTAATAGGCGCCTCCAAATCACCACCAGCAGCACTGGCTGTACTTGGAAGTAGGGCTGCAGTCTGCTGCTGCTCCTGCTCCTCATCCTCGTCGCTGCTCATATCCTGCTCTTGTATTTCCACTTGCACCTAAACGTAGCGACAGCGCGCGTAAAAATACAAAAACAAACACATACGCACGCAGACAGAGCGAGAGCGACAAAGAGAGAGGGAGAGAAAGAGAGAGTTGTAGCAAAATGCCAAGACAAAGACAAAGCGCAAAAACATCCACCGTACGAAAGCGTAAGGCAAAATGCATGTGGAAAAAAATAAAAACGGCTGAGAAAAAACTTACCCCAATTGGCTGGGCGCTGGTAATGTTTATCTCGATGCCCATTTCCAAATTCTCCTTGTTCACCGCTGCATAGTGACGCAGCGGCTTGGTGGGCGACGCCGAAAGCGTTGCCTTGTCGAGGACAACAACTTTGCCAGCTGCGCTACTAGAGGCACTGCTTTCAGTTGGCGCTGATGCCGATGCGGATGTCGATGTCGATGATGACGTTGTCTTAGTTGTTGCTGCTGGCGTCGCTTCGCTTGTCAGAGTGCATTCAGCTAATGGAAATTTGCTTGCATTTGTTATGCCGAGTGCGCGACTGCGCTGTTCGGCCTTTTCGAGCATGCGCTGCAATTATGAAATTCACATAGAATGCAGTTAGAATACAATCATTTTCATTGTTTGCTTTGTTGCGTTGTACCTGGGTAAAGGGATCCATTGTTGTTGTTGTTGCGAAAGCAAAATTCTAATTACTTCGATCACTTATCTTTAATTTATTCTCTTGCACTAGCACTTGTATTTAATTATTTATTTATTGCTAGTTAGTCGCGAACACTGTATTTTTACTTTTAAAACGAATTATCTTAGTATCTTTTCATGGATGCACGTCATTCGAAATTTATGCGCGTCGCTTCTGTTTTTTCGCTCGTTCGCGACGTTGGGATTTTAAATGGACAAGCGTCGGTATGGCAGAGTTATCGTTAGGGTGGCCACAGTATCGAACAACAGTACCGATCGATCAGCGTCTGTTAACGTGCAGCTGCTTAACATCGCGCTGATTTGATGTTAGGGGTGTTGCAATTGCTTCAGCAATTGTTTCTGTACAGTTTTGTAATTTCTGGCATTTTTATCTAAGCAGCTTTATGGTTTTTTAAAAAGAATCATTTAGTAAATAGAAACATCAGTATCGAGGTAAGAAATAGGTGAAAATCACAAATCACTTCGCGCTTTTGAATTTAACAGCTACGAACAACATACAGCAATAAATGCACAATTGAAACTTTTAAATTTAACAGTCTCTTACATTTACATTTACAGCAATGCATATTTAACATAACATGTTCTGTTGTCGTCGATAAGTTTTATGAGTGGCAACTCCATGCGATGTTTTTAAGTGGCAGCACCATAACAAAACGCGAGTTGCTGATGGGCATTTAAAAGTTGATAAAGATAATTAAATTAATACCTAGACCAATTGGATAAATAAACATATGCAGTTAATTATATAATATTGGCGCAAAGGTAGGTAAGGTGCGAATTGTTTGTAGCCTATGTGCTATTCAAGAGTAGTTTAGACAGTTGTGCAACGTGCGTTTCTGTCAGTGCTGCTAGTTTTGGCTATAAAAATGCTAAATGACTGCCTTTTCAGGAATGACCGAGAGAACGGTAAACCACCTGTGGAACTGTGCCAAAGAGCTGAGCGTAGAAACACACACCGAACGCTTACTCAAATCATACTATATGTAAGGCAGATGATTTAATAGTAATGATTATAATTGTAAGCCTCTGTTTCCACAGCAATACAAGCCGCAAGTTAGCTCGCCACAATGTCCAGTTGCCAGAGGAGAACATTGGACCGGCCCGCATGTGCGCCCGTTGCGGCAACCAGTGGAGCGATGGCCAGTACAAATTGCATCTGCAACCCCAGCGTTTGGCCAGCAATGCCAAGCGACGCAGGTTGATTGCCCAGCTGGAGGCGGTCAAGGCCAAGCAGCAGCGTGGAGGCCTCAGCACTGGGGCCAGAAAACGAGCCAAATGGCTAAAGAAGCGCATGGCCAGCAACATGGTTAGCAGCATAAATCCATTATCCTAATGCCAACTTATCATAAATCACCTTTGCAGGCAGTGCAATGCGAGCTTTGCCAACATAAAACAATGTTGCCGCTGGAAAAGCCTAAGAAACGCGCCAAAGCTAAGACAATGCAAGCAGCAGCAGCAGCAGCAACTACAACAACAACAGCGAGGAGCAAAAAACATAAAAATAAAGACATCAATGCGGGGCTAAAGCTAAAGATGCCAATACCACAAAAACAAACAAAAGCGCCAACAACAGCAACTGTAGCAAAGCAGTCAACAACAACAACAACAACAACAGTGAATTCTCAAAGCAACAAACAAAAGAACAAAAAGAAGAAGAAGCAACAACAGCAGCAAACGAAAACAACGCCAACGCCCGTGCAAAAAGTGCAATCGAAGACACAAAAACAAAACGCGCTGTTGCAGTTGGCAGCGCAGCTTAAAACGCACGCGTCACAAAACGCCAGTAGAACGCAACAAAATCGCCTACAAGCGTTTCTTAAGTAAAACTTTTGTCTTAAGTAGAAGAAATTGTTTATTTTGAATGACTAGGGTTGTTCATTAAGTCTAAGTTAAAATACGTGTAGTTGACGAAAGCAAAAACAACAAAACAACGTTTCAAAGCAGAGCGTAGCGCGTTTAAAAACGCTGCAAAACCGCATGCAAACGTTTGTCAAACAGAAAAAACTACACCTAACTTACAGGCATTCAGGTAATTTGTATGAGCTGATAATTAGCAACAATGAACAAACACGTTTTTTAAAAAATTCGCTTCGCTGCTGGCAGCGCAACTAAACTCGCACGCGTTTGAAACCGCCAAAAAAACGCATCAGAAACGCTTGGTCTTGTTTCCCCAAGTAAAAACGTCGCATAAAGTAAAAAATCTGGTTGTTTTTGAATGAGAAGACTTGTAATTAAGCATTAGCAAAATACGTGTATGGAACAAGAGCGAGCATTGTGGCATGAATCAGTGGCACTGATTGTTGCAACCGGCTTGGAGCTGGCCGTTTCGCTTCTGCTGTATATATCTGGGAACCTGTCCGTTTCGGCCCTGCACGCACACACGTAGTCACGCACTTGGCTATCGAGTGGCGGCCCAGTCCAAGGTTATCCAATTCTTTTAATTTATTTCAAGCAACATTTAATTAAAAATTGAGTTGTTTACCTGTGCAGCACGTCCTTCAGGGCTGCAGCAGATGTATCTCTATCTTTAGCTGGCCGCTTATCTGCAACACACGCACACAGGCACACACATCCTGGAGCTGGGCTTTTAAGTCAGGCTCCGATTTCTAACAACATCTGCCACTTCTCATTCTTTTTTATTGACTTCTTTTTTTGGCTGGCAATTTCTTAGAAGATTTCTGGTTTGTGTGCTGTTGTTTTAGTCGGTTTCTTATGGGTTGGCGAGCCTGTTTGCTTGGCCGAAATTGGCCAAGACGGCAACGTCGATTCTCAAATGGCCAAAAACGCTTGCATTTAAATTTACATTTTCTGTTTTATGCAACAAAACTCACTTTGTCGTTTCCCCCAAAAATAAAGACAAAACAGCCTACCGCAACTGGTAGTAGTCGACCTGGCGATACCCTGTTGGCTATTACACTTTAATATGTTAATGTTGTTAACTCAGCACTCAACTACAGCGACATTACCATTTACATACATAATGTCTTTCGGCTGTCGATCAGCTCATCAGCTGTCTCCCTGCCCCTCTGACATACACTTGCACTGGCATATAAGGCCATCCGTTCACTTCCCTTTGCACTGCCGGCTGAGTATTCAAACTCTGCGTTCTACAAAGAAAGTGAGCAACAACAAGAACAACTACAGCTCCAAGAGCAACAGGCATCGGCTTCGTGTGTGCCTGTTTGGATGTTCGTGCGTGCGGCTTCGGCTTGTTCTTCGGCAGCGGCTTCGGCTCTCCCACGAACATGTGGTGGGGAGGCAAACAGAGCGCTTGGCTGCGCTGCTGTTGCTTTTCAGTCAGTTGCGTTCGTGTGATTCACGGCCGCGCACACAGAGTCGCGCTTTAAAATTCGCATGGTGCGGTCGCGCCATCTCGCTCGCTCGCACATAAATGTATTCGCAATGAAAAGCGACTGCGTCTGCGTTCGCATTGGTTCTACGGAGAGCGCTGTTACAGAAAAGCAGTTGTTGTTAAGCTTAAGCAGAAAAGGTGTCAACGCCGGCGTCGACGCTAACGTCAACGTCAACGTCAACGCAAAGAGCAAGAGCAAAGTGTATGGGTAAAAACAAAGGCGCAGTGTGACAAAGAATCAAGTGAAAAACCGGATGCAAAATTAACAAGCATAAATCATAAAATACAAAATGAAAGGAGGGAGAGAAATAACAAATCGAATACCAAAGTTGATTTTCAATTTGAATTTGAAGACGGCAGCGCAGGAAATGCAGTTTGCATTTTGATAAATGACCGGAAATGCAGACAGACAGGCAGCAGCGCAGCGCAGCGACTGCGGCGCAGCAGACACGCCTGCGCTGTGGCTATATAAACTAAACAATACGAAATGCCAGAGCCTGAAATCAAATATTTACATTGAAAAATAACTTGAGCAGAACCAGAACTAGAACCAGAAGAGAAATTACAGTAAACAGAAATTCGATATGTTCGACTGCAAGTGTTAATTAGCAATAGAAATTGTTTATCGCTCAGTGCAGAAAAGAAAAGATATCAAATAAAGCAAATCGAATAACATTTGCCAAACTAATTTTTTTTATGTGCCATAAAAAGAAAGAGAGACAGAGAAAAAAGTAAAAGTTCTAACGGAGAAATGTTTATACATATGTTCCATACTTCTTTCTCATATGCCTATATATCTCTCTCTTTTTTATGGCCAACGACACGCGTTGCCTTATTTTTTTTACGGATGAGTCACAATTAAAAAGGTTGGGCCAGAGACCAGCCTCAGCTTAGCCACATAAAACATTTGCCAAGTAGCAGCAGTTACTAGACCCCCACAAGACTCGCTCCCGCTGCCCCTCTCCCTCTCCCTCTCTCTCTGTCCCACCGATTAGCTCTCTAGCAATCTCTCTGTGTACACAATCTATTCCTACTTTTAACCACAAAAGGCGACACAAACAAGCAAGCAAATAAACCACAGAACAGACGCTCAGACGACAGACATGTCTGTATAACCTAGAGGCAGACACACACACAAAGACACACCCGAACCCCTACGATTATGCCTCCACCCCCTCAGCCCTTTGCCCAGGTGCTAAGCGGCGCTGCATAAACTAAGTATCGCATTATGAAAATGAAAATCAGCCCAAAGCCATTTCGTAATAACATTTAATGACACATATGTATAAACACAGACACACACACACAGTTATAGGTTGACTGCAGTCATAGAGCGTACCAAAAATATACATACATACATATATATTCCTATACATATGCAATATATACAATTCGTATAGAGCTAATGATGAACAAAAAAAAAAACATAACGTCATCAACGCCGCGTTGATTTTCCACAGGCGCCAAGCGAAGCGTGCAACCAAATAAAAGCAACAAAACCCCGAAAAACAAAACAGACAATGAAAATTCAAATAAAAACAATATATAATATTTTGGAATGCAACGAAACGATCTATAATACAATAGATTCTAGACTAAGCAAACTAGAACTAGAAATAGTGTAAAAACTTAAAATTAATGTATCCAGAACTGAGCTCATGCCTACAACTTATTATATCAAATATCTGATTATTTATAGACAGCTTAAAGACTAAAAACCTAAGAAATGTAGAAAATCTTAAAGATAATAAATTATATCGTTACAAAATGCACATCTAGAAAATATATATGTATTTATAAACATATACATAGACACGATTCTATTCCCCACTTATCAGATGGAATATTACAGTTATCAATATGAGCCACAATTCCACAATCTGATTCTTTGTTTAAACGGAAGTATATTTACCTAGCATAAGTTGATCAAAGTCAATGAACCCCAATACAGATACCCATTACAAAAGTTCTTGTTTAAAAGTCAACGAGCATAGGCTACAGCAGACACCAAATATGGCGAACAGCTGGCATTGTCTTGCAAATGAATCCTAAATTTTGATAGGCAGCCAGGCAGGCAGGTAGAGGTAGAGGCAGTCAGTCACTGCCTATAAGTGTGGCCACATTTAATGCAGGGTATCACTTGAAGCTAGCATTGAGCAGAGAAACTGATTATTCTAGATCTCGTTAAACAGATCTCTCTGAACTGATCTATTTATAAACTCTGAACGGACCATAGCATGGATTGATTTCTGTTCTCTCTGTGGGAGACAGAATTGCTTGTAACTTCATTTATTTATTTCTGCTCACTCATTTCGAAATGAGTTTATTTTTTTCGGTATTCTCTCGAGAAATGCGCTGAGCAAGTGAAATTGTTAATAGTATTTATTTTTTAATATTTACTGCAATTTTTATAGAGAGTGCTTCTCGTTGCATGTGATTTACGAAGAACTGTGAGCTACTTTATTTTCACAGACAACTGTTAATTGCTAACAAAAACAGCAACAAACACAACAACAACAACATCAACAATAAATATAAATAAAACCTATACAAATCCAAAATCAAACGATCTACAAAAAGCCATATAAACAAACATTAACACTGAACGCTTTGAATTAACGCGTTTTATGATTAATCATGGATATCGACTCAAAAGCCCCAAAACGCATTGAAATTCTACAATTTTTACTGGGTAAGTCTAAACAGAATAGTTAATAGTTATTGAAATGTGCATATTAACTAGCTATATAGCATGTATGTATATGTATGTGTATGCTAAGTGTAAGTGAGGGAATGAGAGATTCGGTTATGCCTTGAAGTTTGAGTATTGAGTATTAAGTGTTAAAGCTGTTATTATTTACAAAAATTACAGTATTTGTTTATAATATAAATTAGGTATAGACCTTATTAGAACGTACCTAGCTCGAAACACCCTTGCGTATAATAGAAATATAATAATATATTACAAATAAATATAATGAGTAGAATACATTAAACAAATAAATATTGAGTTTAATTTTTTTTAATATATAAATTAATATATAAAATATAAAAGAATAATAGACTTATTTTAAATGCGTAGAACATTCCCTATATTATTTAATAATTATTGCTGTAGAGTTTTGACAAATGGTTTCTCACTTTATTTTTCTGGCTGTCTTTCTTTCTCTCTCTCTCTCTCTCTCTCTCTCTCTCTCTCATCTCTCTCCCCCACACTAGCTTCTGGTTTCTGTATTTTTTGGCCATCTTTAACTCCCTCTCTCTTTCCCTCTTTCCATCATGCCTAACCCATCGACCCTAACGAATCTCTCCAATAGACTCAATCTCCAAATCCTCTTCATCTCCATCTTCTTCTTCAACTACATTTACACTAAATGCCCTGGCAGATGTCGCTCTTGAGCGTTTATTTAAACCACTTTTAGCACAGTTTTCTAAGTACAGGGTATTAAAACAACATTATTAAACAATTATGTGTGCAGCTAAACGGAATATTAAAGTAGTTACGCATTAACCGCATATTTATCTAGATAATTTAGACGGCATTGTTAATTAAGTTCACGTCAGAAGAACAGCAGCAACAACAACAAGAAAACAAACTTGAGAGTCCAAACTACTTGTAGAAATGTTCATGAGCCTCGAATCGCCCTGCGGCCATATAATTTTCTTGTACAGCGAAACATTAATAACCCTCAGATACAATATGGTATATATATATTGACTCATGCCATGGACCGTCTACGATCTGGAGCTGAGAAGAACAAGAGAAGAGAGATAAATGCTGAGGCTGGGCCAAAGTCTTTGGCTCTTAACTTGACTGCGAGCTTAATGCGCTTTGTTCTTTTCATGCTTCAACTTTTATATATTGTACAAATTTTATTAAAACTCATTTTCGGCGTGTTTTTGGCCACTCTTTCGCTGGTTCTTTTGGGCATACATATATATAAAATATATATATATATATATATATATATATGTATATATGTATGTAGCTTTTGCTCAAAGCCCTTCTCTTAACGCGTCGGCAGTTAAGTCTGCAAGCATTAATGTTCGTCGGACAGGGTATAACGATTCTGTGGGGCAACATGTCGCAGTCTTATATAAATGTCATCATTTTCTTTTCAAAAATTTCTTTTGTAAGTTTAACATTTTATTTGGTAACTAAGTCGGCCTTTGGTGCTGTTGAAAATTAAATAAAACTAAATTCTAAATTTTAGTGAAAACTTTGTTTTAACTTCAAATGAAATTTAACTTGGGCAAAATATGGAAAAGTAACCACAAAAATAATTAGTTATTTATCTGAATTGTGAAAGTGTATTTGGCATTCGTTGTAGTTGTTGTTGCTGTTGTTATTTTACTTAAGTTATTTCATACTAATTACGTTTGTCTGGGCCATTTCTTTGCGTGTTTTTCAATTTTAACAAGATTTCGGACAATTTTTGTTTTGTTTTCGTTGCAGTTGTAATTGTAGTCGTTGTTGTTGTCAATGTTTACCGTTAAACCTACTTAAGCAGCATAAGAAGTTAGCCACTAGGGAAACTGGATTGTTTTGTTTTTATTATTTTCTCTGTTTTAATTTCTTATTTTATTGTTTCTGTTTTCTCTGCCGCCCAGTGAAATTGCTTTTAATTGCTTGCGGTCAATTCGCAGTTGACTCTATGAGGTCATAGGCATATGTACACTACTATAAGCTCATATCTGATATGCTATATATACATATATATACATACATAGGTATGACTCACTCGAGTTGCTTAACCCCTCGCTGAGCATTCGAGGCAATTGAATGCCATTTAGTTCAATGGAGCGTATTAAATTGAATGCGTTCGCCTTATTTAGCTTTAAGTTAACATTAGGCCATTTCTAGATGCTGCTCTTGCAGAACTTCTACCTCTTCGTCTTCATTCTCTATTTCTTCTTGCAGATGTGCGTGCTCACTTTCGTGCCTCGCTAGCGACATCAGAGTATGAGAATACTTCGAATCTGTTTCATGTGATGGCCGCGGAGCAGACGCAGGAGCTGCTGCAGCGCTGTGACCAGCTGCTGGCCAGCTATGCAGACGATCAGGCGGCAGCAACAACAACAACAGCAGCAACAGCAGCAACAACAACAGCAGCAAGAGATGCCACAGCAACGGCAGCATCCATTAAATCGAATGGCTGCAGCGAAGTGGGCGCCGAGACCGGTTGCTATCTGGATATGATGTCCTCAACATCAACATCAACGGCAGCCCCAGCAGCGGCATTTGCAACGCCAATTGCAGCCTCAAAGACTTCGCGTGAGTGCCAAAGCAGAGTTAGATAGCTATAGAGCCTACAGTCTATGGTAGTTATCTATTAGCCAGCATGCGAGTAATTGACTTTAATTGCAGTGTCCGCCTCGAGGGAGTACATCGATCTGAGCAGCAGTCAATCGTTGAACAGTGATAAAACCTTTCGTTGCTCGAGCAATCAGCATTTGGAATTGGAGCAGCATTCCCAGCATTCACAGCACTCACAGCAGCAGCAACAGCAGCAGCAGGAGCAGCAGCAACAGGACCAGCAGATATATGACATTTGCCAAAATCCTGGAGAAGAGGAAACTCAGCAGGTTTTCGCGCACGAACTGTTCATCAATTGCCCCTACGCTGATCTGCCCGCTGGGCACCTGGCCTTGCATCGCTCCATCAAATTTGGCCAGTTGCAGCGCATCGAGAAACGCCTGTTCTTCGATCAGACCAAGAAATACTACTGTGGCATCCTGAATGATTGGATGCTGTGCTATGCGGATGGTCCAACGTCTTGTCGGCCGAGCAGCAGCCTCTATCTGAAGAGCTCGGCCATTGAGATTGAGCATTTCGGAGAGGGTAAACGTCGTGAGGTTTGCTTTCAAATCACCACCGCTGATCCGAGCAAGAAGTTCGTCTATCAGGCGAACAACGAGGTCGATGCCAAAGAGTGGATACACGCCATTGAGGCGGCCATACGGGGCGAGGCCGTTGCACAGGCAACGCTCAAGTCCTTACGGAAACTGCCCACGCCGCCGGTCATGAAGCGACTCAGCTTTACGACCTCGGCCTCGGCAACGACAGCGGCCACCAACAGCGACAGCATCTATGAGGAGCCGTCGCCCATATATAACTTTGGGGAGGCGCTGACACCGCCCCGCCTGCCCGAAAAGTGCAACAGTCCGAGTGCATTGGCCAAACGTTTCGAATACGACATACCAAAGTGCCCGCCCCAGCCGCTGGTCATGGACGAGGAGCCAGCTGGCGGTGAGGTGGAAACAGCTGAGCTGCTCAATGGCGGTGCTATTGCAAGTGGCAGTGGTGGTGCTGGTGCTGCTGTCGAGCTCAAGGCGCAGCCACAGCCATCCAGTCTGCACGGCAGCTTGGCGCTAGATTTCCAGGCCAAGGTCAAGACGGTGCACAGCGAGCTCTCTAGTCAGCTGACGAGTCCGGAGCGCTTGAAGAAGGCTGTCAAGAAGAGCTATTCGTGCGGTAACCCCAACAGCGAGCCGGAACTGCTCTCCCTAACAGGCGGCAGCTGCAGTCCGGCCACACTCAAGGACCAAAAGAAGCAGCGCAAGGCAACACAGACGGCGCAGACGAGTCCGC
The DNA here is from genome assembly GCF_001654015.2 of Drosophila navojoa. Next base: position 72,289 of record NW_022045893.1, read on the forward strand.
AGAAGACGCCCGGCAAGGATTGCGACAAGCTGGCACGCAACTGGTTTCTCAGTCGCCTCAACAAGACCAGCTCGACTCCGAATTCCCGCTCAACGGGCGGTGGAACGAGCAGCCCCACCAGCATACCGGCCAACGCCAAGTGCAAGCAGAGCGAAAAGGAGAATCTGCTCAATGGATTGGATATGTGCGATGGCAGCTACGATGGAGCGCCCAACGAGCTGCAACAGTATCAACAGCAGCAGCAGCATCAGCAGCACCCGCAGAGCAGCAATCCAACATCGCCCTGCTTGAAAGCAGAGGCCAAGAGCAAGGTGAACATGATCATCAATCAGTTCGAGAGCAGCGGCCATCTGTCGACCATGTTCAGCGTGGAGGCATTGGCGGCCAATGCGCTGGCCTCCCTGACGTCCTTCTGCGAGAGCGACAACTGCAACAACTATGAGCCAATAATGCCGCTGGCTACGCCGCCCAGCAGCTATCTCAAAAAAGTGTAGGACATCGCATCCTGGACCATCATTATCATTGATATAGAAATATATAAATATAGCACAGATTTATAAAGAGTTAGGCTAGCGATAAAACACATACTTTTCATGTTTATCCTTTCTCATTGACATAAAATTTTAATATCAAAACATAAATTGGATTTATACATTGGTATATGTATATATTTATATTAGAGGGGGTATTTATGCATATAAGTGTGAGTGTGTGTGAGAGTGCGTGTGAGAGTGTGCAGAATAGCTTGCAATAGCGCGAGGTAGTTAATGCTATGTCGTTGAAGCAGTCCCGCTTTACTATATAATACGCGTCGAATAGCGTGAGGTGGGCATACGCAGCTGAGTGCCGGCACGCATTTGAGATTCAACTACAGCTAGCAGAGCTTCGCGTCTCCGTTCGTCGGGCACCAGTACGATTTTGGTGTTCGATTCCTTCGGTGAGAAGAGACCCATTATACCCTTGCTTTCGCGGCTAATCACCTTGAACTGCATGCCGCGGCCATTGTTCAAAAAACTGTCCACTTCTTCCCACTGATACGACCACAAGGACTGAGCAATAGGAGAGAGAGAGAGAGAAGCATAAATATTAAACACATATATATGGAAATAGATCTCGCTTCACTCACATTCCAGACGCCAAACATATCATTGCGCTGCGCATAGATCATACGATGATTGGTAATTATTAGGTACTCGGATCGGCGCACAATCTCCTCGCAGTGCACAAAATTGTCCGTTTCCGCATATTTGCCCTTGTCCACCTCCCTGCCAAAGCAACAAATACGATTAGTATACGACATATGCATGAAAATATTGTTGTGAATCCTACTTTAGTATCTTGTTGCCTAGAGCTTCGCTGTAGCAATAGGGACGCAGCACATAGTCGTAATGTAGGAAGCGTGTCGGTCGCAAGCGTCTGGCATCCTCAATGCCCACGGTGGCGCGTTTGACTGCCTCAAAGCTGCCGCTGGCAAAGTCCACAACACCAGCCGTTGGGCGTGCCACCAGGCCGATGGCGCCCTTGCCCAGGCCCTTGAAGAAGCCCTCCACGCCCTCGTCGCGTGCGCCAGCAACGGGCTTAGTAACCACACCCGTCACGCCATCATAAAAGCCCTGCGAGTGAGTGGAAAAGGTAAGTTCAGCTTAGTTTAGTTCTAATGTTGCAAACGCTGTGCCGGCTGAGCTCTCACCATGACCAGACCCTTGCCGCTGCGTGCGAGACCCTCGTGGAAATTCTTTGGTTTATTGTGCATGCCCCTTCGACGTTTCTTTTGGTATTTGTCATCAAAGGTCAAGGCAGCTAGACCTTTGCCCATGGCGCCAGTGATTCTAGCGGAAGAGAGTTGAATTAATGAACTTCTGCTGGCCACATGACACCATAAGTAAGAACTTACTTGGACATGGCTCCAGCAGCACCGCCCACGGTGTGACCAAAAAGCGACTTGACGCCCAGCACAAGACCCTCAGCAAATTCGCCGGGTCCTTGGATGGCGCCCTGCGAACATGATTGGGTTGCTTAAAATAGTCAAGGCTTAACATTAAGTTAGCATTTAGCTCACCTGGAACGGTTCGTAGAACAAGTCCTCGACGCCTTTCTTAAGACCCACAACCAAACCGTATGGATTCCCCAGTACATCCAAGCCCAAAGCCAAGACATAGAGCTGCTTCAGTGCCTGGCCCTTATAGTGGGACGTCACGTCGCTGATGAGCTGATGTTGGGTAAAGAACTGGAATTCACGCTCGAAGAAGGCCAGTCGGAAGACGACATCGTTGACATCCGTCAGGGTAACGCCCACACCTTGGACCAATGTACCGAGAAAGCCGGGCAGTGAGATTGCATCGGCGCCAGCCATGGAGAAGCTAACATGTATTTTCAGCGGACCCAAATGCAGGTTATCGTAGTAATTCTTCTGCTCCTGTTGCGAGTGCTCTTCGAAGAACGTGGACAATGGCAGCTCAATGGAATCGACATCGCTGCGGAACAGCTTGGCCGCTTGCTCATCGGTCACTTCAGTCGAGAACATCTCCGCAATGGCCGTTAGAAAGACAATATCCACCTTAAAGTGGAACTCCTGGATCAAGATGGATGCATACTTGTACTGTTTCACATCCGAATTGGGTATCACGCGCTGCACTATGCTGCATTCGATGAACGGCTTCATCGATGTGGTTGTGGCCACGCTCTTTGGCGGAGCGATCGGTGCCAGCACCACATTGAATATGGGATCAACTAGCTGATTGTCCACCTGTATGCGATTGATTTTCACATGCAATTGATTCTGGAACGGAGACGACTTGAGCGACACCCAAATAGCTGGATAAAAGTTGCGACGCAAACGCCGTGCAATGTGTTTCGTGATCGTCATCGTGTTGAAGTCCAACTGCAAATTGTTTAGAGTGTGTATAAATAAATGTCAGTATATGTATGGAGTTATCCGATTGCTATACGCACCGGGAATTTGTTATTCAGCAGATATGTCTTGACCTCCTTGACGGACTTGTGCACCAGATAGCGCTGATACTCGGCCTCGATCAGCTCTGAGTCGTGTATGGTCATCTCCTTGAAACGTTTCTTATTCGGCTTTCGTGACTCCCACACTATGCCCGAACTGGTAATGCCCAAATAGAGTATATCCAGGGCAGCCTCATTGTTCACCACCGAGATGCCGATGCCATGTATATGCAAATCAATGCTACGCGTTATGGTCTGCAGTGCTGCGGTGCTCTCCGTTCGCTTGGCGACCGCTTCAACTTCGGTGACCAACAGGACACGCTGCATGCCATAGAGGAAGGACACCCAGTAAGCTTTGCTGTCGTTCTGCAGACTATAAGAAACAATTACCAAAACATGGCACACCTTCGCATTTGCATTTCACTTACGTAACCGTGTCGATCTCGTCGCGTTTCAAATCGGTCTCCTGTTTATCCTTGCCAAATACCAGGATTTTGGGGCCCATCGGATCGTCCCAGGCAAATAGGACACAGTGTTTCGGCTTCAGAGTGTTCATCTTCTCGGTATTCTTCTCATAGTAGATCAGATCCTTGCTGGTGTGGTTGATGATCAGGCCGGGTGCCTCCGACGGCTGGTATTCGGTGAATGTCAAGTAGACGCCGCCCTCTGTGGACTGCACATCCACATTGACGCCGCCATAGGGACTGTTGGGCAGCTTCAGCAGCGTACAGCTCGCCTCGGTGTAATCAAACGCTGGCGTTACCTGTTGACCTACGCGCAGAATCAGCTTACGGTGTGTCTCGCTCTTGGGCCACAGTGGTTTATACTCCAGCTCTTCGACTGCTAGCCAAGGGTCGCCGGGCCGATTCAGCTCTTGCAATTCGATGGTATGGCGGCATTTATTGTGCACTATATAGAACGGTATGAACGTGATCTGTTTGGTCAGCGAATTGTTAGTCAAATGATTGTGCACGCCGATTTGGAATTTCTGATTGTTTGCAGTGCAGGTGACGCCACCAATCGAGCCGGCCACATCCAATGGAATCTTCTCGCTCCACTCCCCACTCTCGATGCGTATCGCTGCCTTCTTCTTGTCGAAGAACATCTTATCGCGGAAGGCTAACAGTATGGGGCCGGAATACTCGGGCGGATGATACAGCATTTCCACTGACGTCAAATCTGATTTGTAGGTGAGCATCTTGCCCGTCTTATTGATCATCCAGTACGGGCTGTACAGGGTGAGTATAATTTTGCCAGATACTTTGGTACAGCTGCAATGGCCCATTTCAAAAGGATTTGTATTTTGTTATTTAAGTATGATGAAATTAAAGACGAATATAATTACCGCACAAACAGATCCATTTCCATTTTAACATCCGAATCGTATGAGGAAAATGTCCACACGGTTACATCATCACTGGGATCGGGAATTTCAGAGGCATGGGACCAGTCCTTCTCCAGATATTGCAAGAGCTATTAAGCAAATGCGCAAAAAATGATAAGCAAATCCCCAGATAATCTAGATTAGACCACTTACACGTATAACTAGCACACTCTTTGCTTCCTTGCCGTTTGCGGTCGTACGAACCGTGGGCAAATGCAGGATATGCCCCGGATTCACTCCCTTTTCGCCAAAATCTAGAAAGTCCTGCTTCTCGTAACGCTCTTCTACGTCAGGTTTATCTGTCGATCCGCGACCAGCAGTGTCGGTATTAGTCTGGCGACCCAAACAGCCAGCCACAGAGACCTTAATGTCAATGGGCAAACAATTTCGCAGAGATAGTGGAGGACGTATATGGACCATATAATGGGCACTTCGAAGTCGATACTTGTTGGTGTTCTCGAAGAATATCTCATGCTTGCGTCGCTGTAAATTCATGTTGAGCGGCTCGAAGGCGTCGATGGGTTCACATTGCACTTGGCTTTCATAGTTCATGTCTGATGGATTTATATACCAGGAGAGGCTCTGAGCGGACGTGTTATAGCCCTTTATTGAAAAGTACAGCTCTTTATCACTAGCATAGATGGCGTGCAGCGGCACATTGAAGACCTCATTGGGTTTCGCGACGCCAACGCGAATGAATCGATTTTCTGTTTCGTGGCGTCGAAGCACCTCAACTGGTCTCGTAAAATGGTTCAAGAGCTACGAGGGAATTACATATATATTATATAAGGAATTGATACATTTTCATTGATGAAGTTACGTACGCTTAAAACGCCGTGTATATTGATTTTGGTGGTGCCATATTCCAGCTTGACCTGGGAGACAATGGCCCACTGCTCGGGCAGAGCGGTGTTTGGAAGCGGAAAGTAGCGCGTGTCGGCTTTACTAACGGGCAGCACAATTTCATCACTTAGATCACCCAGCTGTGGACAAAGAAATCACGCACACATCAGAGGATTACTAGCCGTGAGCATATGATATGTAAATTACCGTCACATAGAGATTATAATCGTCGATTTGGCTTTCGGAGATCGTGCTCATGTCCTTGGTTTGCAAATAGGCTTTGCCGCCAGGCGAAATCGTACAGCTTTTGATGTCTACTGGATCGACAAGCTGATCCTCTGCGCTGTTTATCGCGTGCAGTACTAAAGCGTTGTTTGTAAGCTTGCCACCACGATGCACCTCGTGCAGCGTGAAGACACCGCACTCCAAATTCAGTGTGATGTCAAAGCCCGTATCATTGATGACCACATAGGGAGCGGTAACCTCAGGCTTTTGGATGCCCTTCTTGTCGATGGCCTGCGAAAAGGCCTCGCCCAATTCACTGAGCAGGCTCAGGCATGTTTTGCTAATCGTTATTTCTAGATTCTCCTTGGAATGTATGCGAATGTTCATTGCTGTATCCTCCTGTAGCTCATCAAAGTCGGTTTCCATCTTTTCGAAGCTCATATCGAATTGCAATTCCCAGGGTATATACTCTCTGATGCCATTACGTCCCAAAACCTCGTTGAGCTCTATAATCGGTTCCCACTCGGCCATGAATTGATTGTAATAGTTCTGTAAGACGTGAAACATTCGTTTACAATATATATATATACTAAGTGAGTACCCAATGAATCATCTACCATGTTGAGTGTTAATGAGCCATGCGCAGTAAAATTACTGCTCCAGTTATTGAAGACAGCGGTCATGCGTGTGTCCAGTGAAAGCAGAGGCTTCGTATAGTATCCCTGTCCCGATTCAATCACAAGCGTTATGCTGGGCATTTCAATCACGCATTTCTCGGTCTTCTCCACCTCATTTTGAAGCGGTATTTCTTGCGCTTCAATGGCCTCCTCCACTTTCGTGAACCAATAGGTTTTTGAATGGAACGGCTTTGGATACCAGATCTTGGAATAGTCTGTCGCATCTCTATCAATGGCTGCCTTCTCAGCTACACCGCTGGTAATGCTGAGCATCGCTTTGTTGAGCAGCTCAATCGTTGTCGGCGATATATTAACGATAATATCGCTGAGCTTGAGACTTATGTGCAGGCCCTCCGATTCGGGCGTGGAGCCCTGCAAACTGATAACAGCCGGATGCAAAATATAATGACGGGTCGCATCGCGACGCTCTGGCAAAAATGAGCACATATATATCTTAAGTGCTGTGATTTCACCATTGATTATCTGCTTGTCGCCAATCGAACGATAATTGAGATGTGCTTGTGCATTAAAGATAATTGCATTAGTATTCAGATCATCCAGGCTCTCAACCAATATTATATCCGGCTGATCAATGTGAAGTATCAGATTCATTTTTTTCGTTGGATCTTGCGCTATATGGAAAATATACATAGATAGGGTAATTGAAAATTTGTGATATATGTTTTTCACATACCTGTCTGCGTATCCACAGTCTTTCTTGCACTTTCACGAGCCGTTGTTGCTATTTCCTTATAGGGGCTCTTCTCCTGCCTCAAGCCTGGTTCACGGGGTTGCGGTTCGACGGGCAAAGTCAGAAACAATGTCAACTTCATTAGGAAATCAATGCAAACTATCAAATCGAAGCTGCGCACTCGCACTTCAGCTGCAATAAAATAGAAATAGAAATTGAAACAGATATAAAAATATTATGTAATTAGTTTACAAGCTCATTGCATATTACCAAATACGTCATCCTCTTTTATTATTGCTGTTATGTCCACCATGTAGTTCCATACCTCCTTCTGGCAGGTCTCAAGAATTTTATTTTTCTTGGACTTCTCCGCATCCCAGTTTTTGCAGCTTAGATACTGACGTATTTTGCTTTTGTTCGATGAGCGCGTATCATCCAATTGTATGTTGCAGAGGACAACGGATACACTGAACGTTCCATTGTTCAGTTTGGTGCCCTTCACGGACAAATAGTAAATGCCAAAACAGGCCAATCCCTCGTTTTCCTCTAAATAAGTAATGGAAATTAAACTTTTTACTTCTCACAGCTCCACTGCAGTTTACTAACCTTCCATTAAATTTATAATGACGCCATCAAACTGAAAGTTGATCTTTAGACTTTCGCATACTTTTAGTGGATCGTCTGAAATCTGCACAGAACCACTTGGTTCAACTAATGTTCCGGTGCGTTGCACGGTGTGTGAAGGTGGCTGCTTTATCTCGACTTCTTTTAGTGGAAACTCGTTGAGACCCTCCCTCAAATTTTTATTCAGTATAGACATGATGAGCGCATAGTCGTCCATGTAGAGTGTTAGCTGCAATTAAGCGTTATATAGAGATATAAATTAGATTGTCGATAGATTCTGAGCGTGCTCTTTCTTTGTTACCTCAACAGACTTTAAGTGACCCGAAAGATTCATCTCTGGTACATCCGTGTACCATGTGAAAGATAGATTGCGCGTAACCGTTAGCGTAAAACTTATGGGATCCATCATATTGACTGAGGTCTTAATTCCAAGAACGGCATCCACATCTACATTATTGTTTAAACACATAAATATCATTATAGAATCTATATTAATCAATTATCTAGTCGAGTCCTACTCACCATCGTGCCGTGAATCGTCCCTCTCTAATATAACCACCTTCGATATTTTGACATCTTTCAGCTGCAGTTTTATCTCATCGATGACTGCGTATTGGTCCACACTGGGCACTGGCGTCTCGGTAGTTGTATTTGTCATCTCCAGCAAGCCCAAATCAATGGCCAATGCATCTGTGCTTTGTGAATCCACCGGCACCAGTATAACAGGCGCTTTAATTCTAATATTCAGCTTCATGCGCGTTGCCTTTTCGTAGGCACTGATGGCGTTTTGCTTAGCCGACTGGGCAGCAGCAGCGCTGGCATTCGTGAATGCGTCCTGAGCAGTCTGGAAGTGACTTGAAAAGTTCTAACGGAAGAAAAACAATAATGTATAACTGATTGTAATGATATCTATATATAAGGTCCTACCAGTAGGCCGGCGACAAACCAGTTGAGGAACACAATCTTCATGCAGCCAATGTCCACCGTTATTTTCATATCATCTGAATTGTAGTTACGGGTATATTCCTTATTGAACAGCACCACCTGGCAATTGAAGGCATCCTGGCCCACAATAGTCAATATCTGAAAGAGTAATTCGAAGCTCGCTTAGTCTCATATTCTATATAAATCGTTGGCTTGCACTCACTTTCGTATGTATTGTATTCGGATTGAGATCGAGCATTACAATATCCTTGAGTCCAATGTTCACCTCGGTGTACGAGTCCTTTAGTGTTATGTTAGTCACAAAGTGCTTCACCTGCATCAGGGAGAGTGGACGCTTGCGAGAGGTTAGCTTCAAGCTGATCGCCTCAATGTTCGCAATCATACGCATTTTCACAGTATCCACAATAAGTTTCTTCCTCCCTTTGCTGTGGCGCGTGGACATCTTTTGGCTGGTGACCATTGTTTCGGCGTCTTCCATAATAGCTTGCAGTTTGTGCTTTAGTCCATCGCCATCGGCCGCGGATGCGTAGCGATCGCGTGGCTTCAAATTTAATAATATGGCATCCATACGCTTTTGGAAATCGTTGGCCATTTGCAACAGACGCTGCAGGCACTCCTGATGCAGTATAACGTCGAGTACCTCGAAATTGGCCACCATCAGCTGCTCGACCGAATTGTATTTCGTATTGAATTCGGGCGACAATTTATCGGCCATCGTATAGCTGATTGTGAGTAAATATTTCTCATCTTTGATGTATCCAGGTGTATTTATGATATCCAAGACATTATCCGCCGAGTCCACACAATCGTAGTGCTTGAGATTAATGCTGCCCAATCTGAAAGATCACAAAGATTTGATTGAATAAAAAGCGCAAATGATTTCTTTTTGCAGAGGCGCTACATACTTGACAGACGCAACTGTTTCGTAGGTGCGCTGGGCCATGTATGTCTCCACTTGGAGAATCTCGAATAGCAGTGTCTGATTTACTTCCTGTTGGGGGTCAGTCAAGGTCGACAGCTCGCCGCTGCTTGTTAATGTCTCCAACTCGGGCGTTGCATATGTCGATTCTGTATCGGCATCTGTTTCACAGCGCCTATTCGATTCCGTCAGCCTAAGAGTGATTTTTTGTAGAGAGAAAGTCACCTCGACTTGGGTATACTGTATTATTTCGTCCTGAAGTGTTTGTTCTGCTTCGGGCACTGGAGTGGTACGCCTCTTGATTTCACGATTTATGAAGTTCGATATTGAGCTACGTGAGCGTTGCAAAACTGGCGATAAATCTGGGGTATCGCTCTGGGGCAGGGGCAGGTTGGTGACCAAGTCGATTGCTTCCAGCATACGATCTTCGGTTATGCTGAGCTGCACCGCCGGCATCACGATGTCAATTTTGATCTTGGGCAAACGCGGATCATTGTCAAAGACGCATAATGCAGCCTCCACCTTAAGCGAGGTTGGCAGCAGGACATGCGATTCCGTTGATTCGGCCATGTGGAGGACACTTTGCCAAGGTTCATGTGGCCGCACCATCAGTATTTGTACATCATTTACTTCCACAATGAATCTGTCATAGGAGTTTTCCATAACAGACTTCAATATGTCCTTCTGCTCAACGCCCTCTTCGTGCAACGCCCTAACCTGCTCTGCGGTTCGCTTGTGCGGCTTCGTTGTCACATGCACCTGACCCATGCTGAGCACAATCAGAGCTTTCTCATCGGACACATAGTAGCCGCCATGCGGCACCACCAGTATGTTGGGCATTAGCAATATGTCTGCATCCAATATCGATTTCTGATCGATAACATACTGCATACCCGTCGCTGAGCGCTCCTTGATGTCCACCAGCTTCGAAGCAGCCGTTTCCTCGAATTTCGACAAATTCACATCAGTCGGCGGCTTAAAGACACTGCTAACAGCCATAATGGTCTTCGAGTCGTAGGTGATTTGCAATGGACGAGCGACGACCTTGACACGTTGATTGCACTGCTTATCAATTGGATTCGTTTCGAAGAATATATCCAGCAAATTGAACTCATCCGTTGTTATGGACTCGATCAGCATCGGCGCGCGATCGTTTTGAGTTACACCTGTCATCTGTAAGCACTTCATGCCAGCTGTCAGGCTCAGGGCATCGGCTGCTGGTCTTTGTAAAATCGTTGCAGTTGCCATAGAGAACTTTAATAATATTATCGATGGCAAATTGAAATAGTCGAGGGCGCTGCTTTGATCGGCGTCAAGCTGCACTTCCTGATATAGGCCCATTTCGAGTGCAATTAGTTTGAAATTCATTTTGAGAGCCACATATTCTATGGGCACATCCTGCGGCTTCATATTCTCCTCGTAACCAATCGCCTTGTACATTTTGGCCTTCTCCTCTGGCGTCATAGCAGCCTCGAATTTGCGCACTATAAAAAACAGAATGTTACAAATTGTAAAGTCAGGGTTTACGGCTATTGCTTTACCCAATTTTTGACTGGTGCCTTCGTCTCCATCTGACTTGGCCGAATTACCACCCCACCAGTTGCCAAGCCAGCTCGTTTGCCGAGGTGGTATTGACTCGCGGTACTTGACTATCTCGATGTTAACGCGTTGCCTTATGAGCAACAGATTGAAGAGATCCAACTTCTCCTCGAGCATTTTACATGATTCCTCCAGTGTTTTCGTTGGCTTTTTGGCGAGCTCACGTTCTTTGTATTTCTGCAAGAGATAAAGAGAATAATTAGTTGCGATTGCAGCTGCTAATAGTTGAGAAAACGTACCTCAGCATACTCATTACAACGCTCTCGATGATCTTTTATGTAATTCCACGTCCAGGTGCGCTTCGGACGTCGTATATCGTACTCGAGCACTGCGGTAATTGCGAATTTCCACCACTCCTTGGCGTGACCCTTGTAAGCTAAGTATATACGAAGAGATCTTAAGAGCTTTACTTTAGTTATTAATGCTATATGACTCACGTATATTGTAGGGCCGATATTGTCGATACGGCAAGCCTAGCTGCATACGATTCATCGCATCGCCTAGCTGTATGAGATATTGGAACTGTTTATTGGTCAAGCCCACATTGAGGGTTTCCATTTCCAGACTAAGATCAATTTTGGGTTTCTCAAATGCTGGCTCATCCAGTTCTGGATTCATGTTCAGCTTCAACTTCGTAATGCACGAAATGGGACCCAGAACTGAAGGAAATGAAAGTAAGAAGTGTAAGACTCTATTTGCAAATACTACAAAAGGAAAGTCAAGAGTTTTTACCATAACAGTAATTGGTGGGCTTATAGTCCTTGCGTGCTATTTGATCCTTGAACGTCTCGACCAGCTTTTCTCTTTCTTGAGACGCATAAAGTCTAGCCTTGCAGTTCATGTAGGCAGCAAGGCAGGAGAGATTCGCGATTTTAAAGACCTCCGGTGCACGTTCCGTCATATAGGTCTTGTCCCAGTTATTGTCCGTTGTATAAAGTTCCAGTTCATTCAGCGTTATGCCAAACGAGAATGCCGATCCCGTCGTTGTGGAATCCTCATAACGAAAATGCACATTGCTAATTTTTACTTGCAAATTGTTAACAATTTGTGCAGTCAGCTTTTCCGCGAAGCCAGCGTCACCCTTGGGCACAGCTGCAAGACGATGGTTAAGATGATTAGGAATATAATTTCTATATAGCTTAATGTTAGATTCATCGTACCCGGCTCTAGCTCCTTTTTCATCGCAGCCTCCTGAGCATTCAGTGCAGCCATTTTGGTAGCCAAATTTTTATTCTGCTCCTTTTCAGCATTGTATCGAACGTCATTGTTGGGCGTGACAAGCACATAGAGACCATCAATATCGGCTATAACCGGCTGGCTATATAAATTCTTCCAGGGTATTTTCAGCACCAATTTGCCTAAACAAAGTATACACATTAAAAGGAGATAAACATTTACCTTCAACAATATTTCTCAACATACCCAAATAGCCATAGACTAGCTGAACGGGCAAATCCATATCGTCCAGCGCATTGCTGCGTATTTGTAGATTGGTCAAGACCACATCGCCTGAAAAAAAAAAAATTCAATTATATATTTATAGATTAATGTAAAAATAAATAGACAATACTTAGAAATTATGTACCGTATTAATGCACGCTATTAGCAAATTGATTTATTACGGCAAATGCTTTGAAAATTGTTGGGCAAACAAATAAACAAAAACCGGCGAGTGTTAGAGTAACAAAATATGCCAACCATTTATGCATAAGTTTAGATATACATATATACATATACATATATGCATATTTGCATAAATGTATATGTATTTATGGCGCGCCATATCAAGCACACATGGCTGGCTATTGGGCGTGCCTGGAATTTCGATTGTTTGTTAGGCCCGGAATGCCATATGGAAGAAGAAAACATTTTTGACCTCGGATAGCGCATATTAATTTTTTGATTGAATTACCTAATATAGGTCAATTTAGTTAACGATCAGACGAAATATTTCCTCATATTCTATGGAATATTGAGCTATAAATCAGATAGTATTTGAAATATAAGCACAATTTGTATTATCAGTAAATACTAGAATTGCCATCGATAAGAAGTTGAGAGAATATTGTCCAAAATTTTGAGTTGACCGATTAACTAATTATATAAGCCTATAACGTTTTTATAAGCGATTTAAAACGGGAGCTAGTGAAGTATAAGCAATACTTAATTTAATTGGGCTTTATATTTATACATCCATTACAAAGATAGATATTTCTAATGATTTCTTAAAAGTATTAAAGCCTTATTGGTTTTCTAATATATATTTGTAATTATATTTACTTGCAAACTTTATATGATACGTTCACCTATGAATACATATACATATATGAACCAATTTTACTACCAGGTGCTCCCTTTTCGAAGAGTAAATTTAAAATTGTTTTTCTTTTGAGTCTGTATAGCTCTCTTATCGCGCACAAGTGTCGCTTATCAGTAAGCGGCCCATATATGAGAATTTGCCCACATGAAGTAATAATACGAAAACCTTGGATGAATCAGTTAATATGCATATGTATGTATATATACACCCATTTACAATTGAGAGGCAATTATTTAAATGTATTTCAGTTTTAGTAAACAAAACGGAATGATTAATATTTGTTATAGTAAAGCAGTATTATCATTTTGGGCATGCATATATACGAATATATGTATATACATATTCACCTATAATGTATTCGCTACTTCATGAATATATGTTTATTAAATAGACTTGCTTGTTAAACAATATATGTTAATTATTTCCATTTTCCATATACTCTAAAACCCTTCTAATAGACTTTTCTATCTATCCAATATCTTCTATACTTATCACAGCTTTTATAGCCTGATATGGGTTAAAATTCAAAGAAAAACACTCAGTGAACAAATACATTTATTATTCAAGAGCTACGCATTATGTCATCCGAGTTCAAGTTCAAAATTTTGTTTAGCTGTCATTCAAGCTGAAATAGACGCCGCAAAACCCGTTTACCGGGACAAGCATGCTATATAAGGTATACGGCGAGGCACTAACTTTATTAGATTTAATTAAAATTAAAATGGGGAAAATTTGTTTTCATATAAAAGTCAAGAGTTGTTTGATAAACTCTTGTATTTCCAAGTACGTAAATTGGCTTTGTAATGCGTTTCATACAAAAGAATACATAAACAATAAAAAGACAAACGTTGCATTTCTATTATAACTTTATATCGTGTAATTTGAGCGGGCTACTGATAAACGCTCTTTTTTATCTTTTAAGAAAACCTAAGTAATATTATACTTCTGCAGTCAGCACAAAAGAGATTAAAAAAAATGTAACGGCAAGATGAACTTTAAATACCCTATGCTAACATCATATAACTACTTGTTAAGTAAATTTCAGAGCAGTAAATTCAATATACATACATACATATCTAAATGTAAATAAATAAGTTTAAAATAATATATAGACTTTATTGTGATTGTATAGCTTAGCATCGTTTATTATCTCTTCTTAAAACTGCAAATTGTGTGAGAAAACTGTTATACCCTCGGCAGAAGAGTAGAAACCGCTTGAAAGCCGCAGCTTTTGTTGTCATTCTTGTGCTTTTTATTGTTTCTGCTGATCCTATATACAAACGCGAGAATAGCATTCCCAACAGAAGCAACAGTTCAACAGCTTCAAATAGAGATGGGCAAAGAGCAAGAGTGATAGAGACAGCGTGAGTGCGAGAGCAAGAGCGATGCAGCACATAGACATGGGAGAGCGCTTTCGCGCCGCTCTCACGCCCATGCAAATATTTAACAATTGGGTCACTGTGCAAAGCCAGAAGGATAAGGTCGCGCAAGCAAAGACAAAAAATGATGTGATCAAGCAATACATATGCATGTACACACATACAAGCGCACATACATATGTATATAGAGCATGGTGGTGGATAATAAATAAAGCTAAATGCGCAAATAGCGTGACAGTTAACTGCGTGCATTTTACGTACACAATTGGGGAACATATTTTTTTTGTGAACTCACCTCCCCAGATGCCAATTTTTAATTGCTTGTGATCCAAATTTTCAATGTAATCACCCAGCACCTTGTTGAGCACATCTGCTACTATGGCCTCGAACACCATCCTGAAGCTGGCGGCGCCGTCGTCGTCGTCGTCGTTGCTGTTCTAACCGGCGTTCCTGTGCCGTTTTCAACAAACACCTTTCAACTCCAATTAGAAAACCAGCTGTTAACAGCTAAAAAGCGGCTGCTTATTGATTTTGTAATCTTTCGTTCACGTTTGTTTATTGTTATTTAAGTTTGAACGGTGTACGTGTGCGTGTATGCGCGAGTACGCGTGGTTTAGCCTGGTCGCTCCCGCTTCGTATGAATTTAGCCTTTTCTAAACATTAGAACAAAACAAAATGGAATAGAATTGAGAGACAAACAAAAAAAAAAAACACACACACAGCGATGATGTTGCTGATGATGTCATCACTAACAACAATCATCCACGGAAAAAATCAACTAAAACATGCCAACAACAATATAGACAAGACACTGTATTTAAATAATTCGCTAAGCATTACACGAAATAAATACACAAAAGCGTAAGACATTTGGCACTGTTTTCAAAGTGTTACGTTAATTAACAACATATTGTTGGTATGTATGGGTGTGAATACCCTCCTGGAATCGATATGAATTCACTTATATTATTCACTTTTCTTAAACCTACAGCTCCATAACCTTTGTTGTTTAATGTTTGCATATATGGACGTATGTATACAAAGCTTTATCTTTAATTGCCAAATGGATCACAGCACAACAACAATAGCAACGTAGAAAATTTACCTTGTGCTATGTAACATCTTCTCCACTACGCACAAACTTTAACACACGCGACACCGACGGCCGCTCGATTACAACTGAAAGTGAGCGGTTAACAGCTGTGCCTGTGTGGCGAGCCGCCACTGGCGGCAGCTCAGGTAATTATTGCGAGAGTCACTCAAAGAGAAGTTCTCATTGCAACGGCAGCAATGTGCGTGCTCTCCAATTTTAGCAGAACTTATTTAACAGTCAGTGGGTTGGGTTTTGCTGCCTCACTAATTTCACTCCCACCACTTTTTTCCCCCTTTGCTATTAAGAGTGTGACCACACATTAAATATTAAGCGTTTGTTTTGCTCGCGTCGTCCAGTGAATAGCATTTTGGCTGAACAGCTGTTCGACTATCCACGCTTCGCTGTTCCAAGCGAATGCTAATTCACGAGCTGACGTGTTGAGCTGCGGGTAAAAATAAAATAATAATTAAATAATGCAAACACAGTTTATTTTACTACTGCTGGCAATTGTGCCTGTCGTGTTGTCAAAGAAGTTCAAGGATGGTGAAAAACCAGAGTGGGCTAAAAAGGATATACGAGATTACAGCGAAGCCGATTTGGAGCGTCTGCTCGACCAATGGGATGTACGTAAAGCTGAACACTCAGTTTCATCAGCAAAATAAAAACTAATTTTACAGGAAGATGAGGAACCACTTGAGCCAGATGAGTTACCAGAGCACCTGCGCCCACAACCGAAGCTAGATTTATCAAATTTAGACAGCAAAAACCCCGAAGATCTGCTCAAAGTATCGAAAAAGGGGCGCACGCTCATGACATTTGTTTCGGTTACCGGCAATCCCACCCGAGAGGAGGGCGAACAGATAACAAAGCTGTGGCAGACTAGTTTATGGAATAATCATATACAAGCAGAGCGATATATGGTCGATGACAATCGAGCGATATTCCTGTTCAAGGATGGAGCCCAGGCCTGGGAGGCAAAAGACTTTTTGGTGGAGCAGGAACGTTGCAAGGGCGTTACCATCGAAAATAAAGAATATCCTGGCGTACATGTTAAGGACGAATTATAGTTGTATCTAAGCACCCCAAGCTACATACATTCTCAATGTAAAAGTATTTATTAAGCGCAAAATGAACAAATTGAAGTCACCAAATGGAAAATTATGAATTTTAGTTGTTTGACCATTCGCGTGTTAACGTTTCAAGATTTGTGCAGCCCTCGCTTGGATTGTTTACGTTTCAAAACGTCAAAATTTCGAGCACCAGCTCCCCTCAGTTTGACCTTAGCAGACACAACGGCTTCCCCATCTTGTCCAAAGGCGCGTCCAAATTGCTGCGCCTGCAACAAGACCAATAAGATGCCAATTCAAGCGAAAATCGGACCGTCTATTTTAAACGCAGACTTGGCCAATTTGGCAGCTGAGTCTCAGAAATTATTAGACAATGGCGCAGACTATTTGCATCTGGATGTTATGGACGGTGCGTTTGTGCCAAATCTCACCTTTGGCCATCCCATGGTAAAATGCTTGCGTAACCATATCAAGGTAAGCGTGTGGTTTCGTTATTTGAGATGTGTTTACATATGTATATGCATGCGTGTATCTACATATGTACTGCATAGGAGGCATTCTTTGAGACGCATATGATGGTTCAGAATCCAGAGCAGTGGATAGCGCCTATGGCAGATGCAGGCGTTAATCTGTATACATTTCATGTGGAGCCCGTTAAGGACGTGTGTAATGTTACGCGTAAAATACAGGAGGCCGGCATGAAAGTGGGTCTGGCCATCAAGCCAGGCACCGAGGTAACACTTTTGAGGTTATGTGCGCATGCGCTTTCTATGTGAACATGTGTTTCAGGTAAAAGAAATCGAGAAATATATTGATGTAGCAGATCTAGTGCTGGTCATGACCGTGGAGCCAGGCTTTGGCGGTCAATCCTTCATGGCCGACATGATGCCCAAAGTGGAATGGCTGCGCAATAACTATCCCAATCTGGATATTGAAGTGGATGGCGGCGTCGGACCAAAGACCATTGATTGCTGTGCCAAGGCGGGCGCCAACTGGATTGTATCGGGCACTGCTGTAGTCGGCTCTGCCGATCAGCGACAGGTCATCAGCGAGTTGCGGAATGTGGTCAAAAGTTACCTAAAGTGAATCTAAAATGCATTTAACTAAATAGAATTTCTAACTTAAGTACAAAGTGAGTTTGCACTCAACATTAACCAAATTTCCAGAATTTCCAAATTTACTGTACAAAAAGACATTTGTTTGTTAAACATTTATAGTGCTAAATTAAATATGGTTTTCAAACTTTTTATAAATTGTAATAAACCTGGTATCTATGTATGTATGTACATTTGTCTGGCAGCCTGTATATAATGGGTAGCCTTGGGACAACCAGCTGACTCGATCTTAAATGTAAATAGCAAAAGTTTTTTGTTATAGTTTTATACATTTATTTTTCAACATTTATATATGTAAGTATATAGTATGTATATATGTATGACATTTTTGCTTATAGCATTTAGTTGGTTATACGTGTTTATGTGTGTTTGTATGTGTGTGTGTGTGTGTAGTTACACTTAAATTTATGCACATTTTTAGTTATTGTACGGCAAGATTTCATTTTAAATTTAATTAGGGGTGTGTTTTTTGCCCTCGCTAATACAATTTGTGGCTTACAAACTTTTAGTAAATATGCCTCGAGGTCAAATTTCTTTCAAAGGGGACCAAAACACAAAATCAGTTTCAATTTTATTGTCAATTGTTCTTCGTTAATTGGTTTTGCTTTTTATATAGTATATGTATGTACGTAAATTCTTTATAAAGTTCGTCTACTTTTTCGTCAACTTCTTCTTCGTCTTTTGCTGTCAAATTTGTGCATAATTAACAAGTGCATTTCACCAAAATGATCTCATCTCTAAGCACATATACATATGTATATGCGTGTGTATATAAATATGTATGTATGTATATATGTATATGCTGATATTTGTGTAAACACACACAATGTATATATACAGTGGCTCACACCTTATTTCGTGCAGCAGCATAGTAGAACTTTGAAACCGTATTCCCGCTAAACCAGTAAAGATATCCAAAAAATTTAAATGAGGTTTTATTTATTGGTTATTCATTATGTATTAACACTTTCAATTATTTTTATATTATAATTAATAAGTTTTAAAACTAAAGAAAACTAAAAAAACAGCCC